>VDFB02272482.1:37387-60298 GCA_007258455.2 Sequoia sempervirens | reverse complement strand
CTCCATCAAGTGCAAAATGTGCCCAAGGTGGTAAGTCTTAGAGGATTTTTCCAAGGCATGTGAGGTGGTGAAGATGAGTATTGGGCGTGATTTTTGAATTTTCTCTCAAGTGTGCTAGGCGCCAAGGGTGATGGGAGTTATAAGGTGTTAGAAAAGTTCTAAGGCGTGTGAAGTATGAAATGAAGTGCTAGGCGTAGTAATATTATTCTCCAAATGCTATGCGCCAAGGGTGATAAAGTAAAAAAAAAAAAAATATGGCCAGGGCGTGGGGATTTCAAATAAATATTTTTCAAGTATGAGATGATGAGTGACAAACGAAATATGCTAGACGCCCTCATGAATTTTTCTGAGTGAAGTTGATATTTTTCTCACTGGCAAATAGACAAAATTTTCTAAGGCAAATTCTCAGAGTGCAAGATGATTTAAAAAAAAAATTCTAAGGCAAATTATTTTCTTCTTAGAAAATACGCCTAGAGCTCAAGGTTGTAAAATTTCTCAGAACACCGGCAAATTTTCTCAATGATGAAGCCAGAGGATGGATGATAATGCAAGATGATTCAAATTTCTCGAGCCGGAGCAACACAGGATGATCACAGGCGAAGAATGGATTTTATTTGACAGAATAATATTTTCTAAGGTTCAAAATTCAAAAATTAAATGAACCCGTTCGTTGGGTACCCATGGATTTGAAGCATTCTGAAGAAAATTTTCTTCTGGGTACTGAACATTTGCGATGATAGATGGATTTCCAAGTCTTCCGCACTTCGCCAACACTTTTTCAATGAAGAATTTAATCAGTGCTCAAATTGTGAATTTTCCTAAGGGAGAATTTTAAATTTTCTAAGGCAAATTTGAATAAAACGACTTTTCAAAGTGAATTTCTCCGAATGATGACTTTGAAGTGAGTTGCCTAGACGATTTTGATTGAATTTTTCAGTGATGAATTTTCCAGAGATGATGGAGAGTTAAATTCGAATTCAAGTGATAGAGCTCCGGCTGGTGAGTTAAAAAGATGAATTTAAATCAATTTTTTTTTAAAACAAATTCAAAGATGCCAATCAAAGTCAAGTTTCTAGAAGAGCAAGATTCCTGACGTCAAGAGACAAGTGTCAGAAATACCAGAGAGGGAAAATTCGAATCCTTGAAGTGGAGTAGTGGAAGTTTAATGCACTGGCTAAAATTAGCTCCTTCTAGAATTCAATTTTGAGCTATAAAATGAAGAAGTCTCTCACTTGTTTTCACAACTGGAGAAGTCGAATTTTCTCTAAGTGAGGTTTGTTGCTTAGTATTTGCTGAAGCTTGAAGGAATTTGAATTTTTACTGAGGAGTAGAGTTTGCTGAAAGTTGCTGAGGATTGAAGAGGGGCGTACTTGCAAGTTGCTGAAGATTCAAATCTGCATTTGAGGAGGACGCCTTGAAGTGAGGTGCAAATTCACTTCATTTGTTGCTGAAGGTTGAAGTTGCCTGTGCTGAGGAGGACGCCTTGAAGTGAGGTGCAAATTCACTTCATTTGTTGCTGAAGGTTGAAGTTGCCTGTGCTGAGAGGGACGCCTTGAAACAAGGAATAGCTGAGAACTTAAAAAGTGCGAACTTGCTAATTGCTGATTGCTGGTGTGAAGTACGAATTTGCAGAAGTTCAAGTTGTTGATTGAAGTTGCTAAGGCTAAAGTCTACTTAGAAACTTTTTCTAAGTGTTGAAGTTCGAATTTATTGGAGAAGAAGCTGAGGTTTGCAAATAAGAAAGTTATTGCAGCTTCTGAGCTATGGCACAAGAGACTTGCTCACTTACATTTCAAAGATCTTCCCCCTATGGAGAAGGTGGTTACTGGTCTTTCGAAGCTTAATTTAGAGCATGATGGCATCTGCAGAGGATGTGCATTTCGTAAGAATATCAAGAGTCCCTTCCATAGTAGTGACAGTAGATCAAAGGGGATTTTAGATCTTGTTCGTTCTGATTTATGTGGACCAATGTCTGTGGCATCTTTGAGTGGATTTTGGTACTATGTGACTTTCATTAATGATTATTCTCGAAAGACTTGGATTTACTTCTTGAAATGCAAGGAGTCTGAGGAAGTCCTTGATAGATTCAGAGAATTCAAGGCTCAAGTTAAAAACATGTCCAAGAAAAGGATTAACTTGGCTGAGATCGGATAATGGAGGGGAATACACTTCTGGAGGATTTCGTAATTTCTGCATTGAGGCAGGGATCAAGAGGCAATTATGTATTCCGTACAACCCTCAGCAAAATGGAGTTGCCAAAAGAAAGAACAGATCCATAGTAGAGGCAGCCAACGTTATGATTCATGATCAGAGTTTACAGAGTTTTCTATGGGCAGAAGCTTCCAAAACCGCAATATAAGTTCAGAACAAAAGCCCTCATCGGATATTGGGAAACATGACTCCAAAGGAGGCCTTCACAGGTGTGAAGCCTGAGGTTAGTCACTTAAGAATATTTGGTTGTCTTGTGTACATTCATGTGCCCAAGGACAAAAGATCAAAACTAGAACCTTCAGGCAAGAAGGGTATATTTGTGGGATACAGTAAGTCTTCAAAGGCTTACAGAGTTTATATTCCAGGACAGAAACAGATTGAGATCAGCAGGGATGTCTCCTTCGAAGAGGAAGTAGCCTTCAAAAGATCTAAAGCGACTTACATGGAGATAGACAGTGAGGAGCAGGAGACTTCTCAAGATATGGATGTATCTCTTGATCATACTCCTAACATTCAAAGGGAGTCCAACGAACCGGCCGAGACTATTGATCCAGTTGATCCTATAGAACCAACTGATGGGCCTAGAGACATTATCGTAGGTTGGAAGAGGCCTTTATGGGCTCAACAAACTATGCAAGAGGCAGAAAAAATATGCAACTCCTCGAGGCACTTTTAGGGAAAGCAAGAGACCTCAAAAGTTCCTAGGTTATGTGGCATTGATAAGTCACATCATTGATTCTGAGCCTTCCAGTTTTGAGGAGGCATCCAACCAGCAGGTATGGAGAGATGCAATGATAGAAGAGTATAAGTCCATCATTAAAAATGATGTATGGGTTGTTGTTTCGAGACCTGAAGGGAAATCAGTAGCGTCTTCCAAATGGCTCTACAAAATCAAGCATGCAACTAATGGCAGCATTGAGAAACACAAGGAGAGATTTGTGGCAAGAGGATTCTCTCAGAAGGAGGGAATAGATTATGAGGAGACATTTGCTCCTATTGCTCAATACACTTCCATCAGGACAATTATTGCTATTGCCTCCACAAAAGGTTGGAAGTTACATCAAATGGATATAAAGACTGCATTTCTTAATGGTGTGATGGAAGAAGAAGTGTACATCGAGCAACTAGACAGTTTTGTGATTCATGGGAAGGAGTTTCATGTATGCAGACTGAAGAAGGCCTTCTACGGTCTTAAACAAGCACCTCGGGCATGGTATGAAAGGATTGATAGATATTTGATGAGTTTGGGGTTCTCCAAGAATGATGCAGATTCCAATCTTTATTTCAAGATAGTTGATGGTGAGGCCTTGATATTGGTTCTTTATGTTGATGATTTATTTCTCACTGGAGCAGAGAAGCTCATTGTCAAATGTAAGAAAGAGCCAGCTTCCGAGTTTGAGATGAAGGACCCTGGTCTTATGCATTACTTCCTAGGACTGGAAGTATGGCAAAGACCCAATGAGATCTTCCTAAGTCAAGGGAAATACACTATAGATATATTAAGGAGATTTGGGATGATGGACTGTAAGTCCATGTCTACACCTATGGAGACAAATTTGAAGAAGTGACTCAACATCCGAATCAGATTTGGTAGATCCCACCATGTATAGACAATTGATCGGATCATTAATGTACCTAGTCAACACCAGACTAGACATTTGTTATGCAGTGAGTGCTCTCAGCCAGTTCATGTGTGAGCCAAGACAAATACATCTAGTTGCAGCAAAGCATATGCTGAGATACTTGCATGGTACTGTGGGATATGGTTTAAGATATACTTCCAGTGGAGATCTAATATTACAAGGCTATTTTGATTTTGACTAGGCTAGGAGTGTAACTGATAGAAAGAGCACCTCTGGATGTTGCTTCAGTTTGGGTTCTACCATGATTTCTTGGTGTAGCAGGAAGCAAACCTCTGTGGCACTAAGCACTGCAGACGCTGAATATATTGCAGCATGTGTAGCAGCTCGTGAAGCAGTATGGCTTTGAAAGCTCCTTGCAGGATTGTTTGGTCAAACATTAGAGCCGACTTTGATTCACTGTGATAACCAAAACTGTGTAAATCTCTCAATAAATCTTGTATTTCATGATAGGACAAAGCATGTGGAGATCAAGTATCATTACATCAGAGACATGGTGTTGAGGAAAGCAATCCAACTCAAGTACATCTGCACTAATGATCAAACGGCTGATATCCTCACCAAGCCTCTTTCCAGGGTAAAGTTTGCACATTTTCTAGATAAGCTTGGGGTGGTCGAGAATGTCACCCTTGCTGAGAGGGAGTCCCAGCATCATTAAGTTTTGTTATAATGTATATTTCTCTGAGACGAAGAAATATGAGGTGAAAGCCCTTGTAGTCTATATTTCTCTGACACAAAGAAATATGAGGTGAAAGCCCTTGTAGTGTATATTTCTTTGAAACTAAGAAATATGAGGTGAAAGCCCTTGTACAAGATCACATCTCTGAAACTGAGTTGCGTTTCCACAATTGGGTGTAGCCATTGTGGATGTCATGTTGAGAGACTCCATGACGAAGATACTTGAGAATACCTCCCTAGCTAAGAGGGAGTGTTAGTGTTTTATAGCAGCGAGAAGTATTTTCTCTTAAAGATAATTGATTCAAGGCAAGTCGGCCTTTGCATTGTAAAACAACTATTATATCTAAGGTTCCTTGTTCATCCGGATCCCATCTTGCATTTTTGGTAGGAGTTTCTTTTGTCTCTTCATCCCATGCTTCTTCAATTTTATGTATTTGTCCCTTCTTGCATTGGTGGTCTTGTCCCCAAGGTTCTTTGCATCTAAAGCATAAACCCTTCTTCATTAATCCTTCCCTTCGCTTAATTGCTTCCTTGTCATGGCATTGGTGTCCTATAATCCACGGTTCATTGCAAAAGTAACATGCTCTTTCTTTATTCTCCCTTCTTTGTTGGCCTTGTTTGGATTGTGACTTGGATGAGGGGTTCTTAGATCTTTCCTTTGAAGAGTTGGATTCCACTTTCATGGCTCTTTGAATTGCCTCCCCCAAGGTTTGAGGTTCTAAGGGGTTCACTATGTTTTTAATTGGTTCCTTGAGTCCTTCAATGAAAAGGTAGGTGAGCCTTCTTTGGGATAGGTCGGGGACCATGGCAGCTAACTTTTGGAATTCATTTGCAAAGTCCTCCATAGTTCCATGTTGCCTAAGATGGGTAAGTTCCTTGAAATACCACTCAAGATGCTTTTGATCAAATCTATTAATGAGTTTTTGGGTGAATTCACTATAGGAGACTATATTTCAATGGCCTTGGGTGATGAGTCCATGATGCCACCAATCATGAGCTATACCTGATAGGTGAAAGACAGCAAATTTAATGGCATTTTCTTCAGTCATGGGGCTAAGGGATAGGTAGCTGTCAAGCTTTTGAACCCATGATTGAGCGATGAACTTCTCAGAGTTGTTAAAGTATGTTGTTGGCGTTTAAATTAGCACCTCTGGAGTGCTGATTGTAAACGTTCAGCTATTTCAAATGTTTTGCAACACTTCTTCGTTATTTAAAGAGGAGAAGTCCCTCTCTGCTGGGAGCAATGCGTAAGGAAGGGAAATGTTAACTAAAGTTCCTATCTTTTTATGCTTCAGCGGCAGGACACAAGGGTGCACAAACACAATGCGCCGTAGCTAAGCTTTTCTCTGGTTTCTGCAGATCTCAACTACGACTAACTAGCTTCTATCTATCCAATACCTTCAAGATAAACAGAGCATGAGGGTAAAGGAGCGGGAATGGGTTTGGTTGGATCACCTGAATTCGCCGTCTCCCGAGAATATGACCGAGGCTCTGAACTCTCGGGTACACACCGGGATGAGGTTGGTACAAGCAAACACTCTACACGGTAAACTAGATCTGAGACCTGCCAAGGAGGAGGGACTCCTATCCGAGGTATGGGCTTAGGAAAGAGTTTACTAGAAACAACAAAATCACGATGCCTTGGCCAACGAGCTTGCTAAGGAGGAGGGACTCCTATCCGAAGTATAGCTTGGAAGTCAACACATTAAACAACATCAAACGATAACTGTCAATAACGAATATCCAAGGAGGAGGGACTCCTATCCGAGGAGGGAAATGAGACAACAAGTTATTAGACACAAGACGTAGACATAACTCAAATAAGATGATCAAAACGCAAGCGCCTTCTGATATTCTTCTTCAATGCTTCATCAACAAACTACAAAAGTTGGGAAAGCAAAGGCACGAAATCATGCACAATTACAATCGTCCAACGAACTCTCATCCAAGAGTGAACAAGTATTCGCTTTCAAAGCTGTTGGCAACAATGGCGCAGCAATTTTGCATAGCAAGTAAAAGTTAAACAAATAATGAGCCCAAGGCTCTTATTTATAGAACTCAAAGGAGTGGGTAACCCCAAAATCTCCTTGAGTTAACAATGAGTTCTTGCCAATCAATTAGCAAGATTTATTCCTAAAAAGGGGGAACAAGCAGTTAACTGGAAAACTACTTCAGTTAACTGAAAATCAACAAAGAGTCAACTGGAAACTACTTCAGTTGACTGAAAGTAAACTAAAGGTAAACTTTAATGAAAGTATTCCTCCAAAATAGACATCCACATTTAGTGGAGATCTAAGATCCATAAATCATGGAAGTCAAATAGACATCCTTAATCAGTGGGATCTGACAATGCATGATTTAAGGAAAGTGGAGTTAAACTTGGAAAGAAGCATCAAGTTAACTCCAACTACATTTAATATCATCTTGAGCTGACTTGGAAAGAAGCATCAAGTCAAACTCAAGTCTCATGAATGCCACTTGGAGGGTGTATGGCGTCCTTATTTGGTGCATTTATAGTTCGCCACTAATCAGCAGTGTCTCTATCCATTGATTGACTTCATCAGCTTCTGGGGAATTAATGCTTTGTAGAATGATGACGTGGCGTCGTAGCATGACCTCACCCATTGTGAGCTGATTTCCGAAGTCCATACACTGAGATGCTGCCTCTTCAAACTTGGTTGATAAAGTTGCTACCTTAGCCAGCTTGCAACCATCTGGATCATCAAGAAAGGTACTACGGATGACATCCCTGAACTGGTTCTGTAC
Organism: Sequoia sempervirens; assembly: GCA_007258455.2. Classification (NCBI taxonomy): domain Eukaryota; kingdom Viridiplantae; phylum Streptophyta; class Pinopsida; order Cupressales; family Cupressaceae; genus Sequoia; species Sequoia sempervirens. The sequence goes on along the minus strand of VDFB02272482.1, from coordinate 53,003 downwards.
AGTAACCATCTCGACGTATTCTCCTCCCTCACGCTGATATTCCATGCAAGGGAAAGATATTACCAACATTCTTGCGAAGTTGATAATAGTGGCCTTCAATCAAGCAAAAAATTGATGTTGCTTGTTTTCCTCAGAGTATACTGATTGATATGCCAATTGCAAATCTGCAATTGTGCTTTCGTCTTCAAGCCTCCTTTCTGCAATCCTTTGTTCTGACTGCTGGATCTCTGCACGAAGTCCATGTGCTCTATCCCGTAACTGGTATAGGTTTGCCAGTATACATCTACCTTTGAGAACAAACTCTTCCACTTGATCTCTCAAGTGTTTGCCGAATGTTATCAATTGCCGATGATTTTGTTCGGCGGGGAGGTCTAGTAGTCCTGCTGGTAGGGCTGAGACGTTGGGTGTGCCATGTATCAAGCTGGTTATGTAAGACCTCAGTTTCTGATTTTCAGCCTTTAAGGCTGCCTTTTCTTTACCATCCTTTGCCATCCTTTCTTGTGCGCTCACCGAAGCTATTCCAAGAAGGTCTGCCTCCACCTGTCGTGTAGTCTTCCCGAGGTTAAGTTGAGACAAAGTATAGTCTTCGACTTGGACCTCGTGTATGCTTTTCTCTACTGGTGGAGCGGCCGTCTCTATGATGATCTCACACTCTGCATTCCTTTCTATGTGAACTTGTTTCTTTAACTTCTTCGCCGACGTGTCTTGTGGGACGTGGTCGAATTCAGTAAAGTCAAGTTCATACGAGGGTTTTTCCCTCTTTCTTCCTAGGAAGCCTTCAAGCCAAATAGAATCTCGGCGAACTTCGCTAGGAGGGTCGTGAGGCCCTTGAACGCTAGATGTGTGAGACTGTGCTGGAGCAATGTCTCTTGGTGGCGAATCCAAGTCGATGAGGACTTGTGTCCGCTGTGATACTGGTAATATTGGTGGCTCTGCTTCCATAACAGGCACCGTTTCTGCTGCTGCTTCTACTATTTCTGCTTCTACCATTGGCTCAGCCACTGGTTCTTCAACAACTACTGCTGCTGGTTCCTCTGTGATAATTTCTGCTGAATCAGGGGTAGCAGTCTCTACTCTTTGTTCTGGGGCAGCAATACCTGTGATTATTTCAGGACTATGTGTGGCTTTCTCCACTGGTGTCCTCTGTGTTCTAGGCTTCGACATCCTCATCCCTCGGGGAGGATTGCACCATTGCTTCTGCCTGGGCTTCCTTCTTGAAGTGGAAGGTGATGTAGACTGAACCTGTGGCGGCTCTGTTCTGTGAGGTATCACCTTCCTTGATTTCTTGCTGTCGAGATAGAGTTGGCTATTTCTAACCACTCTACTCGTTCTTTCTTCTATAGAAGTGTCTTCTTTGGCATACCAATCCACTCTCGGGAGCGGTTGGGAGTCAACTGAATCTGCAAAGAATGAGGGGAGAATGACTTCCCCTTCATCGTCGGAGAGGCCCTCAATGTCTGCTGACATAAAATCAGCAATCTGTGAGAGTCTGAATCTGCTGTAGTTCCTTCTTCGCACTTCATACTCGTCTTTACAATTTACCCAAAAATCTTCCATAGAAGACTTATGTGACGAGTGTTGCTCAAGGTGTGCTGCATAGAGTCCTCTGGGATCATAGGATCTTCTATCAATGAGATACTTGAGGTTAAACCTCGCTGTTTCTTGACTCATCATCTTAGCATCTGCCGCGAATCCACATCTATACAGTCCCATTTCAACGGGAAAGTTAACAGCTGTCTTCCTCTTCAAGCGCAAGTGGATATGAACCTCGGACAACTGTCTCAGGAATTCCATGAAGACTACCCTATCTGAAGGGTATCTTGGTAGCATGGCAGGGTGGCCAATGTAGCCATACACGCGTATGTAGGAGAACGTAGGAAATTGGATGAACCAATCTGCCCAATCCGCCATTGCCTCTCTGCTGTCTGTGAAATACGCACGTGCATCTCATGGTTAAGCTCACGTATTGTGTGCATAGTGAAGTGATCACTTGTTTTCTTGAAGTGCCTTTCCGCTTGAGTAAACTCAAGACGTGTGAAATGTTCGTGAACCTTCTGCACACCTAAGGTTCCCACATTGTTCAATAACCTGAATTCACCTTGGAAGGCGATCAAGTATACCAGGTAAGAGCACATGTGGAACCTATGAGCTTCCAGATACCTAGTGATTTGTCGGTGGAGTGTGTCACTGATCAAAGTGGCCCAGTCATAGTATTCCCTTCTGCCAATGATTTTAGCGATGACATAGTACATCCATGGCTGGAATTGACGACCATCTTCTTCTCCAGTGATTCTATTGAGTAGAGTGATTAACACTGCGTACTCATCTTTGCATTCTCCTCGTCCCAACGGCTTAGGCAAGTTTGCCTTTGTCACTTTTAGCCATTTTTCGGCCATAATCCTTTGACATTTGTCCTTAGCTGTCTCAAATGCTTTTTCACATTCCGTCAATGATATGACTTTGCTATTAGGATGTGATGGAATATCAAAACATCTTTCGATATCCTGAGGCTTTAAACTGCAAACAATTCTTCCATCTGCTGCTCTGATTTCTCTGGTGGTAGGGTTGTAATGCTTGATACAAGCGATTACAAGCTCTACGCTTTGTAGTGTGATGGGAATTGATGCGGCCTGTAGCAACCCGGATTCTTCGATATTCTGCAATGTTATTTGATTCATGCCTTCTAGCTGCTCCAAATCGACCACCGGATTTACTTGGTGCAGATTTGTGTCAACTGTTTTCAGGTAATCATGGAGTAAGACCGTCTTGGTCTCGTATTGCACCTGGGAGTACTGCATCCTGAAAAACTTGAAGATTGACTGTAAGACCCTAGTCAGATGATTTTGAAACCCTTAAAATAGCGTGCCGAGAAGTATTTTTCCGGAAAAAATCTGGCACATGGGTTTTGTTCGTGCTTCAATGCTGAACAAACCCAGTTCCTCAGAATTTGGATTCTGAAACTTTTTCGGAAAAACCCCCAAAAATAGGGGCAGCAAGTTTGCTGATTTTGGAAAATTTGTCGAGATGGGTTTCTCCGGAAAATGATGCTAAATCTACCCAGTTGATCTGATCTGATGTAGCCTGTTGCTTTTTCTGTCAGATGCAAGAAAACCTAAGACAAGAAGAGAGGAAAAAGACAGAAGGTGGATTGGAAGTTTTATCTGATCTTCAAAAAACTATCTCTGACCCAATCCTCAAAATGGCAATCTTTTCCTGCTTCAGATCTGCAAATAAAAATGAAGAACGGATGAAAACCTCCTTCAGATCTTCAATGGCGTCCTTGAGAGCTTGTGGCTGTTTTTATCTTTGAATCTGCAATGAAATAATGAAAAGGGGACGCCATCTCCTTGAATATATATGTTTGAGCTTCAGATCCACAAATTTGGGGACCTAACACAAGCTCAAAAGGTGATTTGAGTTTGATCTGAAGTTAAAAAGGTGATTTCCACCAATCGTGGAGCGTTTTAGCCAACTTTAACTCAAAAAGCTTTTGACTTTAGTCAACAAATGACCTTTGACTTCTTTTAGGCGTCCCTTTTCATCTTTTGCAAGTTTTTTAGTATTTTCTCTCCTGAAAACCCCCTGTTTGATCCTGAATCTAGCGTTGTCTGTTGACCCTGAGACGTCACGGACACATTCACTGCGGAGCTGGATCCATACTGGAAAGAAGTGCCTGGGAGACTGCATGATAAAAACTGAGTTTAGGGCTCCAAAAGAATGGGCGCCTTTCCCAAGAAAGGGCGCTTTTGCCAATGCCTTAGTGATTTTTCAATCTTCGTTCTTCAGCTTATTTGAAATGACCTCCCGTGCCTTGAACTGGATTTCTCGTTGATTGGAGAGTCAGATGTTTTCACTTGATGTCTTATTAGGTTCCTAGCTCTGCTTCGCCAGAAATGACTGTCTTCAGGAAATCTGAATCTCAAATTAGGGTTCCTTTATTCAAGGGCGCCTCTCCTTGAAAAGGGCGCTTTTGACTTTTAGCTTGATTATTTTCATCTGACAAGTTGCCTACTTTGATCCAAATTATCTGTTGATTGCTCTGACAGACATTGATGCTTGCAGTTGTGTTTCCGAGATCTATTTGGGCTGAGAAGGTTATCCTGGGAAGCCTTTTGTCATTGGTCAGCATCTGGAAGTCCAAAAGAAAGGGCGCCTTTCTTTTGAAAAGGCTCTTTTTCTAGAACTTCGTCGTTTATCTGTGGTCTCCTGATATTTCCTTGAACTGCCTCTTTTTGCTTCATCAGCAATTGCTAGTGATCTGTTCATCGGATGATCTGGATGTTTGTTTCACTGTTGAGCCAGCAATCAAACGTTGAGAATGACTGCTTCGGATGATCTTACTGACTTTATTTGACCTTCAAAGATCATGGGCGCCCCTGCTTGAAAAAGGCGCCTTTTCAACATGTGAGCAATCTCCCCTTCGTAACATCTCCAGAGTTAGTCAAATTTTGATCTTTTTCAATTTCGGGATTCTCCTTCATCAAACGGCATCATTTTTGACCTTTTCCGCCATGGTTGCGTCGTTGAAGCTTTTGGAATTTAACTTTCAGCACCTGGTACTGGCCAATCTGCCATTAATGGCTGTGGAGGTTCTAACTTTGTTCCTGAAAAATAGAAATAGACCCACCAGAGTAAAACATGTCTTTTGATGATTCTGACTTGACCAATGTGATCGTGAAGTCTTTTAATCCTATCAAAATCATTTTCGATCATTTCTGGGAAAGTCCTATTTTCGGGGGTTTCCCTGAAAATAGGGGCGAAAAAACCCTAATTTTCAAATTTTCAGAATTTTGCACGTGTGTTCTTAGACAGAAACCCACCAAGATTCTATGATTGGTTTGACCTAAAACTGGCTCAACATGGCATTTTAACAAGATTTAGCTCAATTTATACATAATGCCAAAAAAATAATTTTGGGTACAACATATGTTAAGGTCATCTTATTAATCCTTGATCTAAGGTCTTTGTCGGGATGGTTCTTTCTCCGGTTTAGATTGACTTGGGTTTTGACTTCATAATATTCTTTAAATGGTATAAGCCTTTGTATTGCAAGGTCTAATTCGGCATACATATGAGCAATATCATCTACACTATTGGTGTTTGGCTCTTCTTCTTCTTCAATGACTTTTTCTTTTGGAAGGAATGGAGGCATGGTTGGTCTCAACATGGAACTTTGAGTTGAATACTCATTTCTGGAATGGTTCGAGTGTAATTCTCTCCTTGGGTTGGTTCTTTCATTGGTATTGTTGTTATGCATGCTTTGGAGGGCCTGAAGGATCAGTTGATTGGTTTTCTCAAACTTTTCATTTGTTTGTTCCATGAACGTTCTAAGCTCCAGAGCCAATTGATCAGCCATAGCTCCCTTTCTGTGGTAGGTTCGCATTCACCTCTTCCCTACAGGTTGGCAAGACCGATGCTTTGATACCACTGTGATGTTCCCTTATTTAATCAGAACAATTTGCTTTAAATCCACCAATTTCGGAGTAATCAATGAATCTCAATTATGTACTTCAAGATAGTGTTTCAATTAGAAGACTCAAATATGAAGAATTATATTGAAGAAGCGAATTGAATAAATAAGTCTTTCTATTCAATATTCAAAGATTGTAGTCTGTAGACTGTAGATACAATGGGCCAAGATCCGAATGTCTATCCTTGATGTTGTTCCTTGATTACACGCTAATAGACTGGTTTGCTTATTGATGGTATTGTCTACTATGGTCGATGTGATTGATCTTCTTAAGAAATGAGGATAGAGTCGGTCGTGTGTCAATATATCCCTAATGAATCTCTGCTTGCAAATGAAACGGATTCTTCACTAGATCAATTTGAACTCTTGGTGAATTTGTATGTGATCTTTTAACTTGTGCTATGGCGTTCTTCCTGAAGCTATCTTCTAAACTATTCACTTGCTATATGATTCATTCTTCCTTCCTTAATCTGGATCGTGTTCCTTCTTCTTCCTCTGTATGACGTCTTCTCTGGTTGCGGATATCTTATTCTTGTTTCTTCCTCATATGATGATCTCTCTTCAATGCAATGATAGGTTTAAATATGTTGTCATTGCTAAAGGATGCATCTATTGGACAGGTTACTCTTTAATCTTCATGTGCCCCTTCATGATTAACTAATGGCTGTTTAGTGTGTACTTTTGATTATATGTTAATTGACCTTCTCACTCCATTGTGGCGTAGAGACCTTGCTTGTTTAGTCGATCTTGCTTGAGTTGTTCCTTATCATCCGAATTAGTTAGGAGAATATTCTGAATTGTGAAGATGTGAGTATTTTATTTGAAGATACGAGTATTTTATCTGAATCTGTATATTATTAACATGTTATCGTATATCTTAAAATATAAACATATTAAGCATATATACTTATCTCAGAGGTCCCTTGGTGATGGGGGCATCACAGCATACATTTGCAAAACTTTATGCGAAAATGATAGACATGTAGTTCTCAGAGTATTTGGAGAAAGGTAATCTTTGAGCTCATTGGCAAGCTGACTTCAAAGGAGATTATCATACCATTCAGAACATCTTTACACTCCAAGCTATGATTGAGGAGGCTCACCAACACTCTTCCATAGTCTTTTGTCGTTTCATAGACTTCAACAAGGCCTTTAACTAAATTCTAAGACACCTATTTTCTAGTGGTTGTGTAAGTTTCGCATTTCCAATCTCTCATTACCACTACTTGGAGGCTTCATGAGATAATTTGTAATATCTCTACAAAAATATTTCAACAATTTGTAGAGAATACTTTGTCCTCTAATATCTAGTTGAACTAAGCTCTGGTGGACAATTGCATTTGGTCCACATGTTCATTGACAAATTCCACAAAGTGCTCTAGTAGGCCCTAAGAGTGATAACCCCCTGCCATACTAACAATCCAAATGTAGTGGAAGTCCAAATGTAGTGGAAGGGGTTAACAAAGTTTTATGGGAAAACGATGAGGCAAAGACAATTGCAACCATGCAAGTGCCTGAATGAGAGAAATATGAGCTTGAGACAAGAAAAAAGGTTTTCTAAAATTATATATCAAATTGATCGACTGAAAAGATGACCTCGATGAGACAATCCACCAAAAGGGGTAAAAGTTGGCTCAAGCCTTTTTTTAACTATTGATTAGATGCCCTCTAGGCTGAAGTTTCATTCAAAACTGAAAAATTGTAGTTGGATTGAGAAAAATTTCCTTTGGAAGTTCCAAACTAAAAGAGGGATTGTAAGCTAAACCAACAACTAAGAAAGAGTTACAAGAATGAAACAACAATTTGGAACTTAGAGATGATCTACTTCTCACAAAGAATACTAATAGTTGTTTGACTAATTAATTTGTTGGTAAATGGATTTGTCATTGTCACTTTGAAATGTAGTATGACTCACCCAACAGAAATTGGCGAAATGTTCCAACAGTTGGAGAGATTGCTTATGAAATCGCAATCTTCAGCTCCCTCATATGATATGATTTTTGGATTTTGGTGTACTTTTCACTAGAAAGACTAGAAGGAAAGAGAAAAAGGTCTAAAGATAAACAAATACCAAAGAACCTAACAGCAAACACACAAATGCTATGTAAGTTTTACAATCTTACTTAAAACTGAACAAGATTAATCATAAAAATCGGAGACTATGCATAAGAATTTTATGATGAATTTATACTATGAGCATTAACATATCCAAATCACGGTACCAAGAAATGGGAATGTTTAATATAGATTTTCAAAGATATGACTAATCATTTCCACAAACAAGATTTAGGATAGCAAATGTCATTATCAACTTGACGTACAAAAATATTAACAATGACACATAGAAAACACCATGAATGCACCTCCAAAAATGTTTTCCATTACTTTGCAGAATTGTACAATTCCAAAATCCCTTATGCAAAATTGTAAGAATCAAAAAGTCCTTTTACAATAACACAAGCCAGGTATATATAGGCTTTCTCCCAGTAACTAATTCATAACTAATTTGTAACCACTCGAGTAATTTCCTTTATGTTTTGAGAGATAAAATATACTTTATTTAAGTTAGAAATCTCTCAACTTTTGCACAAATAAAGCTCATTTTCTAACTTATTCCAAATATGAGATAGAAGTCACTTTTTACAAAAGATAACGTTAAAACAAAACTAGTGACTTATGACTTTGAAATCTAAGAAGCAAATTGTACAATTGGATTCACTGAGAAGTGCCCTTTCTTTTATTTGTACTATCCTTGATGCTTTTTGTAGAAGTCCTTTGCACAGCAACTTGCCTCTGATGGGAAGATTTCGCTTTGAATATCCTGAATAACTTAACAGCTTGAGCCATGAGCTTATTTCTAAGAACAATTACATTAATCATCCTTAGCTTCCAGGTAGCATACATTAATCATCCTTAGCTTCCAGGTAGCATGACTCTTCTGGATATCCTCTAAATCCTGACAATAACTGGGCAGATGACCACTACACGTATCAAGAGTGACAGAAATGCTACTCAACCTCTTCATCACGTCCACACTGAAAAGCTGTCTACTAAACAATTATACACCGATCATATTTTCAAATTTGCTCTTAATAGTTTAAACATCCATGTCCTGGATTTCATCTTTTCCCAATGTATCTATGCTGATTGACAGGAGATCATCTTGAATCTTCATTTTCACTTGCTCACAAGTTGCCAAAAGTTTCTCTTGTTCTATCAAAATCTGATTCATAGTTACAATCTTCCATTCCACACTCTGAAATTACATATCAAATTAATTCTCTTCTATACTTGACAAAATCTTATCAGCAATTAAGATATTAACATCTATCTTGGTCATCTCTTGGAGGTCTTTCAAAATTCCTTTCCACACTAATTCTTCTTCTTTCATTTTCCTTCATTCCTTTGCAATTTCTTCTTTTTCATAGTTCCTTTGCAATTTCTTCTTTCTGAACATCTACTTTTTCATAGACTTCTTTAGCTTTCCCAATGCAATCTAAAGCATCTGCTTTCATTTGATCCACCCATTTTTCAGTTAATTTTCCATATAACCTCTTTCTCAATAATTCCCTCAGAAATAGGAATTGTTGAGTTAGGGGTCGCACCTATAGGTAATGTAGATATGTCCACAATGAACCTGAGATAAGATGTCAAGACTTGTGCCTATTGTTTGAGCTAATCCTTTGTATGCTTCTCTTTCTCTGTTCTCTATATAAACATAGCTGAAGACACCTGAAAGTTATGAATATCACCTTCGTGTGTTGAAGCGCCAAGATCTAGTTTTGTGATGTTAAAATCACATTCATTGGCTTCATCCACATTTTACTCTGAGATGGGTTGAGCTACTTCAGCACACATATTCCCAGATGAAGAATCAACTCTCAACCTTGATGTAACTTTGGTCTTCTTTAGCTTGGCAGATCTCTTCATCAAATTAGCAACTGTATCAAATTCTGGAATGACTAGCTAAGTGACACTTCTTTTCTTTATCAAACATTGTTGTAGCCATGAAGGAGCAGGAGCTTGTGAAGAGCTTGGAATGTTCATAGGTGACGAATCAAATGATGTAGGTGGATTAGAAACAAATGTGAAAGAAACATCATCAGGAAGTGCATTGATAGTCGATAAAGATGGAGGTTGTGTTATGAGAAGAGAACGAGGCATATCATAATGAGGAGATAGAACAGAAGGAGAAACAGTTGAGATTTGTTCTTCACCACTAGGATAGCCTTGATGATCCATGGACTCTCTTTCTTTGGTTTCTTGTATGGGATTCAACAACTTTTCTTTTAGCTTTGATCTCCTCTTCTTTAATTTTGGATCATCCCCACATAATCTTATGAATCCTTCTTCCTAGAAGGATCTTCATCGTCACCCCCCCCTTGCATATTTTTCTAAGAACTAGTGATCACAATAGAAGCTTGAGAAAAGGAAGAGGAAGAAGAACTTTCTTGTTTGTCATTTTTCCTCCTTGAAGGATCATGTTTGCTTGAAGGTCTCGTGGTTGTGGCTTTGATGACTTTCTTCCTTACCCAATCCTCTGATCTCCTGCAAATATGAGCGGTGCTTTCACCAATGTCCCTGATTTCTTCATTTGCCAAATTTATAGGTGGCAAAGATTGTATTTGGATCTTCTCAAAATAAAGGGGATCAATAAAATCCATTCTATCATCTTTAGTTCCTTCCCCATCCCAACCAAGCCTCAATTTTTTAATCTATTCCAAAGTGAGCCTCTGTAATGTCCCCCCTTTAATTCATTTGTGAAAGTGTAGTAAATTAATGCTGGCTTAATTTTGGATACTTTAGAGCATTAATTTATATTCTACCATTGGACATGAGGTGCTTTAAGTTCAAGTTATTTCTGTACCTTGGTGCGTAGGGAGAAATAAACCTTTAATTGAGTTTTTTTAAATAAAGTTAATGAATAACGTTTTCAAGAAAAAAGATGTTAGTTACTTTCGTATGAAAGAAAGGGGACCGGGAGGTTGTTTGGAGAGGCTATGCAGAATTATTTTGGTGTTCTTCTGAAACGGGATCTACGACTATTATGGACTCTACAAGGACCGAAAGCTTCTATAGAGGATGTCGTCTACAATGCTAGGAGATGCATCCTACGCGGCTATTTTGACATGTTGAAAACTTTGGATGGTGAGATTTCTATTAGATATTATATTCTATGGAGGTGAGATTCATCGAGTTTGGAAATGAAAATCAAGCAGTTTCCTTTGTGTTATCTTTTAACAGTGATATCCATTCATAAACCTGGACTAAGAATCACAATTCCTATGTTATTAGTATAATATCTTTCTATTTATTTTGTTAATGGTCATCTAGTCATATTTAATTAGTTTCTAATTTCATCTTTTGTTAACGTTTGTTTCGTTTAGAAACAATGTCTTTGTAAATCTATATAAGGAACTTTCGTTCCTCTATTTAACATATATAACATTGATTATTTGAACATGGTATCAGAGCTGGTCTGAGCTTGTCTCCCTCATGGGAGGGCTCAAGATTCTGGGAGGGTCTACTAAAGTAAGGTTTATGAAAATCGCGAGCTAGGGTTCGTGGTTCTGTTTTTCAAAAGTTGTGTTTTTACTTCCAGAATTTCATGGGCCTGTTAGTCTGTAATTTGTGAGAATCTTTTCATGTGAGATTTCTTTTGGATTTTCTGGCTCTTAGTTATGGTGGATGCTTTTGTTATGGTCATGGTGAGATTGCACGGGAAAAAATCACATCTGGTCATCTCTGCAAATCACGACTGTATTCCTTCACGTTAGGAGGAATCTTTTGCGCTTTTTTCTGGGCTTTCATCTGCTTACCCGCGGTTTTTTTTTTTTTTGGTGGGCGTCTAGGGTTTTCTAGGCGTTTTTTAAAAGAAACGTGTTTTCTGCAAGAACAAGACCCACGACTCTGCTTTTCTAGACGTGATTTGAGCAATTTCTCCTTTTTTGGGCATTTTTTGGTGACTTTGGTCGTATTTGTTCTCACCTGAAGGCCTCTATGCATGATGTTTTTCACAATTCGTGTCTTGTTTTTTTTCTTGACCTAGCTCTTATGCAACCTGCAGCAGTTTTTTTTTGTGATACTTGTTTGATAGTATCTTCTACCCAAATTTCCTCTATCCACATATCTTGCTGTAAGCACGTGCCTTAGACTCTGGGGTGCTTTTCCAGAAATTGATGTTTTGAGTTTCCAATAATTTTGTTCCTTAAAAAAATCTATCTTGTGGGTTTTTTAATAGTTTTTTTTTTCTCATTAAAAAAAACTTCTGATGGATTTTCATAATTTTGACCCTTAAAAATTCTGTTTGGTTTTCTAATTTTTTGCCTGAAAAAATCATGGGAGGGTTTATAATTTTTTCCTAAAAAATTAAGGGTTTGCTCCTGTATGCCCTAGCCAGGGTTTCACAATTCGGGAGGGCTCTCTGGTTTCTAGAAAGGTTTTACCATTTTTCCTTAAAAACGATGTTATGTATGTTGATCCGTGTTTCAAATTTTATGCCAACTACCTGTTTCCTTTTTTCGATTTTATCTTCCAAAATCGTTTATGGGCTTCTGTAATTCACAGAGTTGCCTAGGATTCCTTTGTGGGTTTTCACCATCTTTTCCTTAAAAACAATGCTTTCTAAACTTCAGTTTCGGGGTTTTGCGATTTTTTCCTCAAAATTCATGGCTTCTTGCAATCTATTCTAGGGCGTCGTGCTCATCTCCAAAAGTTTGGAGGGTTTGCTTATTTTTCCTCAAAATTGTGGTAGTTGTTCTTGGTGTGACTCTGGTTACAAGGAGGGACAGTTCTGTTACCCAACATCAAGTTGGATGTTTTGTGATCAGTTTTGGTCATTTCCAGAAGTTCTGCAGTTTTTGGGAGGGTTGTTGGCAGACTCATCTCAAGTGGCAGAGACGGTGCCAAGCTCTTGTGTTTTGTTGCAGAAGCGTTATGAGAAGAATGGGGCAAGCTTCTCTGTTATTTCTCTGGGTAGTTAGAACGATGACCATGAAGGGAGGGTATTACTATAATATCTTTCTATTTGTTCTGTTAATGGTCATCTAGTCATATTTAGTTAGTTTCTAATTTCGTCTTTTGTTAACATTTGTTTCTTTTAGAAACGTCTTTGTAAATCTATATAAGGAACTTTCATTCCTCTATTTAATATATATAACATTGATTATTTGAACATATATTGGAACGCCTATATTCCCTGAAGACAAATTAACGGCCTTGATTGAGTAGCAAGCCACTGGAGGGACGATCTCAATATGCCAACTTCTTTTCTCTCAAGACACGGTAATGATAATCTTATCGGGGCTATTGTTTGTGTTTGCTCAATGGTAATAGACTGTGGTCGAGTTTTGATGCTCTCTCAGCTATAGACGATTGAAGTTCTAGAGGTAATCGGGTGTTTGCATATTTACTGAGACATTCCTAGAAGACGTGAGTTTCCATAGCCCTAAGCTTAGCGGCATTTTATGGTGTTTTGTGAGTAAATCGAATTCTCCAGTGTTGTGGATATCCGTTTGCAACTGTGCTGAAGCCATTCCATATTCATGAGTTTTGGAGATTCTGGTCTTTACCATGGGACAGGAAAAAATTGTGTGAGACCAGTGCATGCTCGTGATTGGTTTTCACTTTCCTGTTAAGGCGTGACAGTTGTTGAAGCTCTCTGCCAGTCGCCAAATTCATAGCAATCAATTGTTACAAATCAAATCCCTGGAGTTAATACTTGTAACCTTCCTGAGAAATTATTTGTGGTGCTGCCAGCTTCAAAATAGAGCTTTCAATGTAATTACAAACTACAAAATTCAAGGTCAGAGAAGTATCTGTTGGTTGACTTGTTACAAACAATTTCATTTGGTGTATTTTTGTTGCTGTGTAGTTAAATAAATTGGTGGTTCCAATGCGTTATAGTACCAACTAAAATTTGTGTAGCAGTTTGCTTTATTTTGTACATGCTTTCTTTCTGTTCAAATTACAAGAACAATAGAGAGTTTATTTTCAAATAACAGAGAAAGCTTAAGTTATTGCTCATTTACCTGTATGTCAAACTGGGGTAGCTTATTACATTGGTATCGGAGCTCAACTCTTCCTGCCATCCTATGAGTAGTTTGGGTTGGTTGGTCTTTCCATGAGTGATAGAGAATGGAAGTACTTCATTAGAGAGCAAAGAAAGGGTCATTGGCAACCCCCTCAAGTGCCTGAAGGAGATACTGTTTCGAGAGTCCTTGGTTTTCATCAAAATTCACCCACAAGTAGTGGTACAGGTAACATTGATATATTTGGAGAAGAAGAAATAGGTATGGGTGATAGAGACAGGGATAATAGAGAAAACAGGGGCCATGAGGAACCGATTACTCCTAATATGTTCAATGATATGGTAAAGGGGCAATGTGAAATACAGTAGACTCTAGCACAATTGGCAGCCTTAATGACTCAACAATTGAGAGGAAATAACAATAATAATAATGGGAACAATGCTAATGGAAGGAATGAGTGAAATGAATATGAGTCAGTCAACAATAGGGTTGTTAATCAGCGCAATGTGACCAAGACAGCGAACACTAGACCTTTGATGCCACAATTTCTACCAAGAAATAATCTTCAGGTTGAAGTGGAACCTACACAATTGGAGCTCCAAGATCAGATCTTGGAAGATTGGAGAAATTCAGATTTAGAATTCCAAGCTGAAATGTCTTTTTGTGAGTATGTGGACCTCAGGATGAGACATAGACCACATAGAGGTGGGAGAGCCCCTAATTATGATTTGCAAAAGAAAGTTGGCAAGGTATCCATTCCCTATTTTGATGGTTCTGAGAAAACTACAGCAAGGTCATGGGTGCAAAAACTTAACACATACTTTCAACTTAATCCAATGCCTGAAGATGAAGCTATCAAATATGCTGCATTACATTTGGATGGGTGTGCACATGAGTGGTGGCACCATGGAATGGTAACATTGGGACATGATCAAATTGACTCTTATGCAGTGTTCAGGGAGAGGTTGATTGACAAGTTCGATAAGAAAGATCCAAAACTCCAATTTAAGGAATTAGCTCAGCTTAGGCAATGGGGGTCAGTGGACACTTATATAGCAGATTTTTAGAGACTTTCAATGCTTGTGACTGATATTTCAAAGAGGAGGTTGATTGTGTTGTTTATGGACGGCTTAGCAGATCCATTAAGGGGTTGGATAAAGGCACTTAACCCACCCACATTACGGGATGCAATTAAAAAGGCAAGGGATATGGAGTCATCTACTTCAAAGAGCAAAATTCAATCCATGGGGTTTATGTCTAAGGAAAGATAAAGACAAAAAAAAAATTCAAAAGGATCCAAAACAGTCAAAGAACATACCTCCAAGATTGGATGATGAGCAGCTCAATGAACGTAGAAAGAAGGGTTTGTGTTATTATTGTAATGAGCGATGGGACAAAACACATAAGTGTGCTAATAAGGGAAAAACAAAACAATTCGAATACTATATAGCTGATGAATCAAGTGCAGAAAATTCAGATCAGCAAGCTGGTTCGAAAGAAAGTGATAGTGAGAGCTCTTCTGATGAGTCTGAAAAAAAGCAAGGGCAAAAGGGAATGATAGCACAACTTTCTAGTTTGCAGAAAATTGGTTCTTTTCGTGTTAGAGGAGTGTTATGTGGGCAGCATATCGTGACTCTCATTGACACGGGGGCTCCACACAATTTTATTGATGGAGTGGTTGCTAGAAGAGGTATCAAAACTGAAGATTGTGAAGGCTTCAAGGTTATGGTTGCGGACGGATTTACTTTTACTTGTACCAGGAAAATATCTGATTTGAGAATTTAGTTGGGTGAGTATGAGCTTAGAGATGATTTCTATGTGGTGAGCATAAGGGATACGGACATGGTTCTTAGTATATAGTGGCTACGCTTTATTGGTGAGTTCACTGTGAATTTGCAAACTATGGAGATGAAGTTTGATTCAGATGGTAAGAAGATTATTCTTAGCGGAGTCACTAATGGTGGACCACGTACAATCTCATTCAAGAGGATGGAGAGGCTTATTAGACAGGCTCAGGTGGAGTGGGCAGCAGAATGTATTATTATGCGTACAGATATAGATATGGGGCAGCCTAAGAGAATATATCACCATGATGTTGAGGTTTTGATGACAAAGC
>VDFB02272482.1:0-25454 GCA_007258455.2 Sequoia sempervirens | reverse complement strand
TGAAAGGTGATAGAAAATATGCGTATCTAATGCTCAACTACAGTGTAATCCACAAGCGTAGTCACCAAACTTGATCGATGGCCCACGAATTTTCAAATACGAACAGTTTCCTAAATATGGCTAGAACTCAACAAAAAATGAACGTTTGTGAAAGGCAATTAAAAATATGCGTACAAAATTCACAACAATAGTACAAACACAATCGTAGTCACCAAAGTTGATCAATGGCCGACGAAAACTAATACTTGAGCGGTTTCCTAAATGTGGCTATAACTCAAGAAAAAATGAAGGTTCACGAAATGCGATAGAAAATACGCGTACAGAATGGACAACTACAATGCAATCCACAATTGTAGTCTCCAAAGTTGATCGATGGCCCATGAAAACTAAAACACGAACGGTTTCCTAATTGCGGTACGACTCAACAAAAAATGAAAGGTTCGCAAAAGGCAATAGAAAATACAGGTATAGAATGCACAACTACAGTGTAATCCACAAGCATAGCCACCAAAGTTGATCGATGGCCCACGAAAACTTAAAGTTGAATGGTTTCCTAAGTGCGGCTATAGGACAAAAAAATGAAGGTTCGTGAGAGGCGATTAAAAATACGCGTACAAAATGCACAACTACAGAACAATCCACAATCGTAGTCACAAAAGTTGATCGATGGCCCACAAAAACTCAAACATAAGCAGTAACCTAATTGCGGCTACAACTCAACAAAAAATGAAGGTTCATGAAAGGCATTAGAAAATATGCGTATCTAATGCTCAACTACAGTGTAATCCACAAGCATAGTCACCAAAGTTGATCGATGGCCCACAAAAACTCAAACATGAACGGCTTCTAAAATGCGGCTATAACTCAACAAAAAATGAAGGTTCGCGAAAGGTGATAGAAAATGTGCGTACATAATGGACAACTACAGTGCAATCCAGAATCGTAGTCACCAAAGTTGATCGATGGCCTACGAAAACTCAAACACAAATGGTTTCCTAAATGCGGCTATAACTCAACAAAAAATGAAGGCTCGTAAAAGGCGATAGAAAATACACATACATAATGAACAACTACATTGCAATCCACAATCGTACTCACCAAAGTTGATTGATGGCCCACAAAAACTCAAAGATGTGTGGTATCCTAAATGTGGCTATAACTCAACAAAAAGTGAAGGTTCACGAAAGGCAATAGAAAACATGCGTATAGAATGATCAACTACAATGTAATCCACAAGCATACCCACCAAAATTGATCGATGGCCCACGAAAACTCAAGCACAAACGGTTTCCTAAATGCAACTATAACTCAACAAAAAATGAAGGTTCGTGAGGGGCAATAGAAAATATGCATACAAAATGGACAACTAAAGAGCAATCCATAATCATAGTCACCAAAGTTGATCGACGGCCCACGAAAACTCAAACACGAGTGGTTTCCTAAATGCGGCCATAACTCAAAGAAAAATGAAGGTTCGTTAAAGGGGATAGAAAATACATGTATAGAATTCACAAGTGCAATCTAGAATCATAGTCACCAAAGCTGATCGATGGCCCACAAAAACTCAAACACGAGCAGTTTCCTAAATGCGGCTATAACTCAACAAAAAATGAAGCTTCCTGATAGGCGATAAAAAATACGCATAAAAAATAGACAACTACAGTGCAATCCACAATCGTACTCACCAAAGTTGATCGATGGCCCACGGAAACTCAAACACGTATGGTTTCCTAAATGTAGCTATAACTCAACAAAAAATGAAGGTTTTTGTAAGGTGATTAAAAATATGTGTACAAAATGCAAAACTATAGTACAATCCACAATCGTAGTCACCAAAGTTGATCAATGGCCCATAAAAACTCAAACTTGAGAGGTTTCCTAAATGCAGCTATAACTCAACAAAAAATGAAGTTTCACAAAAGGCAACAAAAAATACACGTATAGAATGGACAACTACAGTGCAATGCATAATCGTAGTCACCAAAGTTGATAGATGGCCCATGAAAACTCAAACACAAGCAGTTTCCTAAATTCAGCTACAACTCAATGAAAAATTAACGTTCGCGAAAGGTGATAGAAAAAAGATGTACAAAATGGACAACTACAGTGTAATCCAGAATCATAGTCACCAAAGTTGATTGATGGCCCACAAAAACTCAAACACAAGCATTTTCATAAATGCGGCTATAACTCACAAAAAATTAAGGTTCGTGAAAGGCGATTAAAAAAATGCCTACACAATGGACAACTACAGTACAATCCACAATCCAATCCATACGCGTATTTTCTATCGCCTTTCGTGAACATTCTTTTTCCGTTGAGTTATAGCAGTATTTAGGAAACTACTTGTATTTGAGTTTACGTGGGCCATCCATCAACTTTGGTGACTACGATTGTGGATTGCACTATAGTTGTCCAATCTGTACGTGTATTTTCTATCGACTTTCGCGAACCTTCATTTTTTCTTCAGTTATCGCCACATTTAGGAAACCATTCGTGAAAGAGTTTTCGTGGGCCATCGATAAACTTTGATGACTACGATTGTGGAATACACTTGAGTTGTGCGTTCTATACACATATTTTCTATCGCCTTTCACGAACCTTCATCTTTTGTTGAGTTATAGTTGCATTTAGGAAACCACTCATATTTGAGTTTTTGTAGGTTATCGATCAACTTTCGTGACTACGATTGTGGATTGTACTATAGTTGTGCATTTTGTACACATATTTTTAATCACATTTCACAAACCTTCATTTTTTGTTGAGTTATGGCTGTATTTAGGAAAACGCTTGTGTTTGTGTTTTTGTGGGCATTACACTTCTGCTTTACTATAATTGTTCATAACACTGTAGTTGTGCATTCTATATGTGTATTTTCTATTGCCTTTGCCGAACCTTCATTTTTGTTGAGTTATAGCTGCATTTAGGAAACCGCTCGTGTTTGAGTTTTCCTGGCCATCGATCAATTTTGGTGACTACACTTGTGGATTGCATTGCAGGTATCCATTCTATACACGTATTTTCTATCGCCTTTCATGAACCTTCATTTTTTCATTGAGTTATAACCGCACTTAGGAAACCGCTCATGTTTGAGTTTTCATGGGCCATCGATCAACTTTGGTGACTATGATTGCGGATTACATTGTAGTTGTACATTTTATACGCATATTTTCTATTGCCTTTCGTGAACCTTTATTTTTTGTTTAGTTATAGCCGCACTTCAGAAATCACACATGTTTGAGTTTTCATGGACCATCAATCAACTTTGGTGACTACGATTGTGGATTGCACTGTAGTTGTCCATTTAGTATGCGTATTTTATATCGCCTTTCGTGAACATTCATTTTTTGTTGAGTTATAGCCGCATTTAAGAAACCACTTGTGTTTGAGTTTTTGTGGGCAATCGATCAACTTTGGTGACTACGATTGTGGATTGTACTAGAGTTGTGCATTTTGTACGCGTATTTTCTATCAGCTTTTGCGAACATTCATTTTTCATCTAGTTATAGCCGTATTTAGGAAACTATTCATATTTGAGTTTTTGTGGGCCATCGATCAACTTTGGTGACTACGATTGTCAATTGCACTGTAGTTGTGCATTCTATATGCATATTTTCTATCGACTTACACGAACCTTCGTTTTTTGTTGAATTATAGCCGTATTTAGGAAACCGCTCAAGTTTGAGTTTTTGTGGGCCATCAATCAACTTTGGTGACTACAATTGTGGATTGTACTATAGTTGTGCATTTTCTATGCATAAATTTAATTTACTTTCATAAACCTTCATATTTTGTTGAGTTATAGTAGCATTTAGGAAAATGTTTATGGTTGAGTTTTCGTGGGCCATCGATCAACTTTGGTAACTACGATTTTGGATTGCACTGTAGTTGTCCATTTTGTATGTGTATTCTCTATCGCCTTTAGTGAACATTTATTTTTTGTTGAGTTATAGACGCACTTAGGAAACCACTCGTGTTCGAGTTTTTGTGGGCCATCGATCAACTTTGGTGACTATGCTTGTGGATTACATTGTAGTTGTGCATTCTATAGGCATTTTTTCTATCGCCTTTTGCTAACCTTCATTTTTTGTTGAGTTTTAGCCGCATTTAAGAAAGCACTCATGTATGCGTTTTTCTGGGCCATAAATCAAGTTTGGTGATTATGATTGTGGATTGTACTATAGTTGTGCATTTTGTACCCACATTTTTAATCGCCTTTCATGAACCTTCATTTTTTGTTGACCTAAGCCACATTTACGAAAATGCTCGAATTTGAGTTTCCATGGCCCATCGATCAACTTTGGTGAATACGGTTGTGGATTACACTATAGTTGTGCATTCTATAGGCATACTTTTCTATTGACTTTTGTGAACCTTCAAATTTTGTGAGATTTAGCCGCACTTAGGAAACGACACGTGTTTGAGTTTTTTTGGGCTATTGATCAACTTTGGTGACTACGATTATGGATCTCACTGTAGATGTGCATTCTATATGCATATTTTCTATCCCCTTTCGCGAACCTTCATTTTTTGTTGAGTTATAGCCGCATTTATGAAAGCGCTCGAGTTTGAGTTTTAGTGGGACATCGATCAACTTTGGTGACTACGCTTGAGGATTACACTGTAGTTTTGCATTCTATATGCATATTTTCTATCACCTTTCACGAACCTTCAATTTTTGTTGAGTTTTTAGCCGCACTTAGGAAACCGCTCATATTTGAGTTTTTGTGGGCCATCGATCAACTTTGGTGACTATGATTGTGGATTGGACTGTAGTTGTGCATTCTATACACATATTTTCTATCCACTTTCATGAACCTTCATTTTATATTGAGTTATAGCCACATTTAGGAAACCGCTCGAAAGGCGATATAAAATACACCTACAAAATAGACAATTACAATGCAATCCACAATCGTAGACACTAAAGTTGATTGATGGCCAACGAAAACTCAAACACGAGCGGTTTCTTAAGTGTGGCTATAACTCAAAAAAAAATGAAGGTTTGCGAAGGGCGATAGAAAATAGGTATATAGAATGCACAACTACTATGTAATCCAAAATATTAGTGACCAAAGTTCATCGATGGCCCACGAAATCTCAAACACGAGCGTTTTTCTAAATGTGGCTATAACTCCACAAAATGAAGGTTCGTGTAAGGTGATTAAAAATATGCGTACAAAATGCACAACTAAAGTACAATCCACAATCCTAGTCACCAGGGTTGATCGATGGCCCACAAAAACTCAAACATGAGTAGTTTCTGAAATGCCACTATAACTCTACAATAAATGAAGGTTCGCGAAAGTCGACATAAAATATGTGTATAGAATGCACAACTACAGCGTAATCCAAAAGCATAGTTACCAAAGTTGATTGATGACCCACAAAAATTCCAATTCTTGCGGTTTGCTAAATGTGGCTATAACTCAACAAAAAATGAAGGTTTGCGAAAGGCGATAGAAAATACGTGTACAAAATGGACAACTACAGTGCAATCCACAATCGTAGTCACCAAAGTTGATCGATGCCCCAAAAAACCTCAAACACATGCAGTTTCCTAAATTCGGCTATAACTAAACGAAAAATGAAGGTTCGTGAAAGCGGATAGAAAATACGCATATAGAATGCACAATTACTATGTAATCCACAGTTGTAGTCACTGATCGATGGCCCACGGAAACTCAAACATGAGCGGTTTCCTAAATGTAGCTATAACTCAATAAAAAATGAAGGTTCACGAAAGGCAATAGAAAATACGTGCATAGAATGCACAGCTACTGTGTAATCCATGATTGTAGTCACCAAAGTTGATCAATGGCCTACAAAAATTCAAACACAAGAGTTTTCCTTTAAATGCGACTATAACTCAAAAAAAATGAAGATCGATGAAAGAAGATTAGAAAAATGCATACAAAATGCAGAACTACAGTACAATCCACAATCGTAGTCACTTTTAGTTGATTGATAGCCCACAAAAACTCAAACCTGAGCGGTTTCCTAAATGTGGCTATAACTCAACAAAAAATTAAGGTTCACGAAAGGCAATAGAAAATACACGTACAAAATGCACAAATACATTGCAATCCACAAGCGTAGTCACCAAAGTTGATCGATGGCCAACAAAAACTCAAACACAAGCAGTTTCCTAATGCGACTATAACGCGTACAAAATGGACAATTAAAATGCAATCCACAATCGTAGTCACCAAAGTTGATCGATGGCCCACAAAAACTCAAATACAAGTGGTTTCCTAAATGTAGCTATAACTCAATAAAAAATGAAGGTTCGCAAAAGGTGATAGAAAATATCTGTATAGAATGCACAACTAAAGTGTAATCCACAAGCGTAGTCACCAAAGTTGATTGATGGCCGACGAAAACTCAAACTCAAGTAGTTTCCCAAATGTGGCTATATCTCAACAAAAAATGAAGATTCGTGAAAGGCAATTAAAATATGCCTACAAAATGCACAACTATAGTACAATCCACAATCGTAGTCAACTATGTAGAATGAAGGTTTGTGAAAGTCGATAGAAAGTATGAGTATAGAATGAACAACTACAGTGCAATCCACAATCGTAGTCATCAAAGTTAATTGATGGCTCACAAAAACTCAAGCACGAGCAGTTTCCTAATTGGATATAACTCAACGAAAAATGAAGGTTGGCGAAAAGTGATAGAAAATACATGTATAGAATACACAACTACAGTGTAATCCAGAATCATAGTCACCAAAGTTCATTGATAGCTGACGAAACCTCAAATACAAGCGTTTTCCTAAATGCGACTATAACTCAACAAAAAATGAAGGTTCATGAATGGCGATTAAAAATATGTGTACAAAATGCACAATTATAGTACAATCTACAATCATAGTCACCAAAGTTGATTGATGACCCCCAAAAACTCAAATATGAGCAGTTTCCTAAATGTTGCTATAACTCAATAGAAAATGAAGGTTCGCAAAAGGTGATAGAAAATACATGTACAAATTGGACAACTACAGTGCAATCCATAATCAGAGTCACCAAAGTTGATCGATGGCCCACAAAAACTCAAACATGTGCGGTTTCCTAAGTGTAGTTGTAACTCAACAAAAAATCAAGGTTCGTGAAAGTCGATAGAAAATACGCTTATAGAATGCACAAATATAGTACAATCCACAATCTAAGTCACCAAAGTTAATCTATGGCCCATAAAAACTCAAACATGAGCGGTTTCTTAAATGCGGCTATAACTCAACAAAAAAAGAAGGTTTCCGAAAGGTGATAGAAAATAAACATACAAAATGGACAACTAGAGTGCAATCCACAATCCTAGTCACCAAAGTTGATCGATAGCCCAAAAAAACTCAAACACGAGTGATTTCCTAAGTGTGGCTATAACTCAACGAAAAATGAAGGTTCGTGAAATGCGATGGAAAATACGCGTACAAAATGCACAACTATAGTACAATCCATAATCGTAGTCACCAAAATTGATTGATGACCCACACAAACTCAAACATGAGCGGTTTCATAAAGGCAGCTATAACTCAAGAAAAAATGAACGTTCATGAAAGACAATAGAAAATACGTGTATAGAATGCACAACTACAGTGTAATCCACAATCGTAGTCACCAAAGTTGATCAATGGCCCATGAAAAATCAATCACGTGTGGTTTCCTAAATGTTGCTATAACTTAGCAAAAAATGAAGGTTCACAAAAAGCAATAGAAAATATGCGTACAAAATGGACAACTATAGTGCAATGCACAATCGTAGTCACCAAAGTTGATTGATGGCCCATGAAAACACAAACACGAGTGGTTTCCTAAATGCGGCTATAACTCAACAAAAAATGAAGGTTCGTGAAAGGTGACAGAAAATACATGTATAGAATGCACAACTATAGTGTAATCCACAAGCATAGTCACCAAAGTTTATCGATGATGCACAAAAACTCAAACTCGAGCATTTTCCTAAATGTGGCTATAAATAAACAAAAAATGGAGGATTGCAAAAGGCGATAGAAAATACATGTAGAGGATGATCAACTAAAGTGGAATCCACAATCCTAGTCACCAAAGTTGATCGATGTCCCACGAAAACTCAAACACGAGCGGTTTCCTAAGTGCAGCTAACTCAACGAAGAATGTTCGCAAAAGGAGATAGAAAATTTGCGTATAAAATGCACAACTACAGTGTAATCCACAATCATAGTCACCAAAGTTGATTGATGGCCCACGAAAACTCAAACACGAGTGTTTTCCTAAATGCAGCTATAACTCAACAAAAAATAAAGGTTCATGAAAGGCGATAAAAAATATGCGTACAAAATGCACAACTATAGTACAATCCACAATCGTAATCACGAAAGTTGATTGATGAGCCACAAGAACTTAAACATGACTTGGTTTCCTAAATGCATCTATAACTCTACAAAACATGAAGGTTCATGAAAGACAATTGAAAATACACATATAGAATGGACAACTACAGTGCAATCCACAATTGTAGTCACCAAAGTTGATCGATGACCCACGAAAACTCAAACATGAGTGATTTACTAAGTGCGGCTATAACTCAACGAAAAAGGAATGGTCATGAAAGGTGATAGAAAATATGCATATAGAATGCACAACTACATTGTAATCCACAATCGTAGTCACCAAAGTTGATCTAGCTCATGAAAACTCAAACACGAGCGTTTTCCCAAATGCAGCTATAACTCAAAAAATGAAGGTTCATGAAAGGCGATTAAAAATATGCGTATAGAATGCACAACTATAGTACAATACACAATCGTAGTCAACTACAGAATAAAGGTATGTGAAAGGCGATAGAAAATAGGAGTACATAATCAACAACTACAATGCAATCCACAATCGTAGTCATCAAAGTTGATTCATGGCTTATGAAAACTCAAACACAAGCAGTTTCCTAATTGCGGCTATAACTCAATGAAAAATGAAGGTTCATGAAAGGCGATAGAAAATACGCGTACATAGAATGCGCAACTACAGTTTAAACCACAATCGTAGTCACCAAAGTTGATCGATGGCCCACGAATACTCAAATATGAGGGTTTTCCTAAATGCAGCTATAACTCAATAAAAAATGAAGATTCATGAAAGGCACTTAAAAATATGTGTACAAAATGCACAACTACAGTACAATCTACAATTGTAGACACCAAAGTTGATTGATGGGCCACAAAAACTCAAACACGAGCGGTATCCTAAATGCAGTTATAACTCAACAAAAAATAAAGGTTCATGAAAGGCGATAGAAAATACATGTATAGAATGCACAACTACAGTGTAATCCACAATTGTAGTCACCAAAGTTAATTGATGGCCAACAAAAACTCAAACACAAGCGGTTTCCTAAATGTCGCTATAACTCAACAAAAAATGAAGGTTTGCGAAAGGCGATATAAAATATTCGTACAAAATGGACAACTATAGCATAATCCATAATCGTAGTCACCAAAGTTGATCGATGGCCCACGAAAACTCAAACATATGCAGTTTCCTATGTGTAGTTCTAACTCAACAAAAACTAAAGCTTCGTGAAAGATGATAGAAAATACACATATAGAATGCAAAACTACAATGTAATCCACAATCATAGTCACCAAAGTTGATTGATGGCTAAGGAAAACTCAAACACGAACATTTTCCTAAATGCGGCTATAACTCAACAAAAAATGAAGGTTCTTGAAAGGTGATTAAAAATATTCATATAGAATGCACAACTACAGTACAATCCATAATCGTAGTCACCAAAGTTGATCGATGGCCCATAAAAACTCAAACATAAGCGATTTCCTAAATGCAGCTATAACTCAACAAAAAATGAAGGTTCGTGAAAGGCGATATAAAATACACGTACATAATGGACAACTACAATGTAATCCACAATCGTAGACACCAAAGTTGATTGATGGCCCACGACAACTCAAACACAAGCAATTTCCTAAGTGTGGCTATAACTCATCGAAAAATGAAGGTTCGCGAAAGGTGATAGAAAATACAAGTATAGAATGCACAACTATAGTGTAATCCACAATCGTAGTCACCAAAGTTGATCTATAGCCCACGAAAAGTCAAACACGAACAATTTCCTAAATGCGGTTATAACTCAAAAAAAAGTGAAGATTTGTGAAAGGCGATTAAAAATATGTGTACCAAATGCACAACTATAGTGCAATCCAGAATCATAGTCACCAAAATTGATTGATGACCCACATAAACTCAAACATGAGCGGTTTCCTAAAGGTGACTATAACTCAACAAAAAATGAAGGTTCGTGAAAGGCGCTAGAAAATACGTCTATAAAATGCAAAACTATAACAAAACTATAGTCACCAAAATTGATTGTGACCCACACAAACTCAAACACGAGTAGTTTCCTAAATGCTGTTATAACTCAATAAAAAATGAAGGTTCATGAAAGGAAATAGAAAATACATCTACAGAATGGAAAACTATAATGCAATCCAAAATCCTAGTCACCAAAGTTGATTGATGGCCCACGAAAACTCAAACATGAGTGGTTTCCTAAATGCGGCTATAACTCAACAAAAAATGAAGGTTCACGAAAGGTGATAGAAAATACACGTATAAAATGCACAATTACAGTTTAATCCACAAATGTAGTCACTGAAATTGATCGATGGCCCATGAAAACTCAAACATGATTGATTTCCCAAATGCAACTATAACTCAACAACAAATGAAGGTTCACGAAAGGCGATATAAAATACTTGTGTAGAATGCACAACTACAGCGTAGTCCACAAGCATAGTCACCAAAGTTGATCGATGACCCATGAAATCTAAAACTTGAGCAGTTTCCTAAATGGGGCTATAACTCAACAAGAAATGAAGGTTTCCTAAAAGGCTATAGAAAATACACGTACAAAATGGACAACTACAATGGAATCCACAATCATAGTCATCAAAGTTGATTGATGGCCCATGAAAACTCAAACACGAGCGGTTTCCTAAGTGCAGCTATAACTCAACCAAAAATGAAGGTTTGTGAAAGGCGATAGAAAATATGCATATAGAAGGAAAAACTACAATGTAATTCACAATCATAGTCACCAAAGTTGATTGATGGCCCATGAAAACTAAAACACGAGCTTTTTTCTAAGTGTGGCTATAACTCAACAAAAAATCAAAGATTGTGTAAGGCGATTAAAAATATGCGTACAAAATGCACAACTATAGTACAATCCACAATCATAGTCACCAAAGTTGATCGATGGCTAACAAAAACTCAAACATGAGCAGTTTTCTAAATGCGGCTATAACACAACAAAAAATGAAGGTTCGCGAAAGGCAATAGAAAATACGCGTATATAATAGACAACTATAGTGTAATCCACAAGCGTAGCCACCAAAGTTGATTGATGGCACACGAAAAATTAAACTCGAGCGGTTTCTTAAATGTAGATATAACTCAACAAAAAATGAAGGTTCGCGAAAGGCGATAAAAAATACACATATAGAATAAACAACTACAGTGCAATCCACAATCATAGACACCAAAGTTGATCAATGGCCCACAAAATCTCAAACACAAGCGGCTTTCTAAATGAAGCTATAACTCAACAAAATATGAAGGTTCTTCAAAGGCGATAGAAAATACACGTACAAAATGCACAACAATAGTGCAATCCACAATCGTAGTCACCAAAGCTGATTGATGGCCCACGAAAACTCAAACACGAGTTGTTTCCTAAATGCGGCTATAACTCAACAAAAAATGAAAGTTTGCGAAAGGCGATAGAAAATACGTGTACAGATTGGACAACTACTATGCAATCTACAGTCATAGTCACCAAAGTTGATTGATGGCCCATGAAAACTCAAATATGAGTGGTTTCCTAAATACGGCTATAACTAAACAAAAAATGAAGGTTCATGAAAGGTGATAGAAAATACGTGTACAAAATGCACAACTATAGTGTAATCCACAAGCGTAGTCACTAAAGTTGATCGATGGCCCACGAAAACTCCAACTTGAGTAGTTTATGAAATGTGGCTATAACTCAACAAAAAATGAAGGTTCGCAAAAGGCGATAGAAAATACATGTAGAGAATAGTTAACTATAGTGCAATCTACAATCGTAGGCATCAAAGTTTCTTGATGGCCCTTGAAATTCCAAGCACGAGTGGTTTCCTAAGTGTGACTCAACGAAAAAATGAATGTTCACAAAAGGTGATAGAAAATACGCGTATTTAATGCACAACTACAGTGTAATCCACAATAGTAGTCACCAAAGTTGATTGATGGCCCCTGAAAACTCAAACACAAGCGTTTTCCTAAATACGGCTATAACTCAACAAAAAATGAAGGTTCGTGAAAGGCTATTAAAAATATGTGTGCAAAATGCACAACTACAGTACAATTCACAATTGTAGTCACCAAATTTGAATGATCACCCACAAAAACTCAAACATGAGTAGTTACTAAATGCAGCTATAACTCAAAAAAAAAATGAAGGTTCATGAAAGGTGATAGAAAATACATGTATAGAATGCACAACTACAGTACAATCCATAATCTTAGTCACCAAACTTGATAGATGGCCCATAAAAACTCAAACAGGAGTGGTCTCCTAAATGCGGTTATAACTCAACAAAAAATGAAGGTTCACGAAAGGTGATAGAAAATACAAGTACAAAATGGACAACTACAGTGCAATCCACAATCGTAGTCACCAAAGTTGATCGATGGCCCACAAAAACTCAAACATGAGCGGTTTCCTAAATGCGACTATAACTCAAAAAAAAAAAAGGTTCACGAAAGGCGATAGAAAATACATGTACATAATTGACAACTATAGTGCAATCCACAATCGTAGTCACAAGAGTTGATCAATGGCCCACAAAAACTCAAACACAAGCAGTTTCCTAAATGCGGCAATAACTCAACAAAAAATGAAGGTTCATGAAAGGCGACATAAAATTAGCGATCATAATGCACAACTACAGTGCAATCCACAATCGTAGTCACTAAAGTTGATCGATGGCGCACAAAAACTCAAACACGAGTAGCTTCCAAAATGCGGCTATAACTCAACAAAAAATGGAGGTTCATAAAAGGTGATAGAAAATACATGTACAAAAAGGAAAACTATAGTGCAATCAGCAATCGTAGTCACCAAAGTTGATCGATGGCCCACGAAAATTCAAACATGAGCAGTTTCCTAAGTGCATATATAAACAAACAAAAAATAAAGGTTCGCGAAAGGTGATAGAAAATACGCATACAAAATGTACAACTACAGTGTAATCCACAATTGTAGTCACCAAAGTTGATAGATGGCCCATGAAAACTCAAACATGAGCGATTTCCTAATTGTGGCTATAACTCAACAAAAAAAAGAAGTTTCATGAAAGGCGATAAAAAATATGCGTACATAATGCACAACTATAGTACAATCCACAATCGTAGTCCCCAAAGTTGATCGATGGCCAACGAAAACTCAAACACGAGTGGTTTCCTAAGTGCGGCTATAACTAAACGAAAAATGAAGGTTCACGAAAGGCGATAAAAAATACGCATATAGAATGCACTACTACAGTGTAATCCACAATCGTAGTCACCAAAGTTTATCGATGGCCCACGAAAATTGAAACACAAGTGTTTTCCTAAATGCGACTATTCCCATATTTTTAATCGCCTTTCACAAACCTTCATTTTTTGTTGAGTTATAGCTGTATTTATGAAACTACTCGTATTTCAATTTTCATGGGCCAACGATCAACTTTGGTGACTAAGATTGTGGATTGCATTGTAGTTCTCCATTCTGTATGCATATTTTCTATCATCTTCACAACTATAGTGCAATTTAGAATCGTAGTAACCAAAGTCGAACAATGGCCCACAAAAGCTCAGACACGAGCGGTTTCCTAATTAGGCTATAACTCAACAAAAAATGAAGGTTCACAAAAGATGATAGAAAATACTGGTAGAGAATGGACAACTACACTACAATTCACAATTGTAGTCACCAAACTTGATCGACGGCCCATGAAAATTCAAATACGAGTGGTTTCCTAAGTGTGGCTATAACTCAATGAAAAATGAAGGTTCACAAAAGGCAATAGAAAATACGTGTATAGAATGCACAACTACAGTGGAATCCACAATCATAGTCACCAAAGTTGATGGATGGACCACAAAAACTCAAACACGAGCATTTTCCTAAATGCAGCTATAACTAAACAAAAAATGAAGGTTCGTGAAAGGTGATTTAAAATATGCTACAACCCACAATTGTGGTCATGAAAGTTCTTCGGTGGCCCACAAAAACTCAAACATGAGTGGTTTCCTAAATGCAGATATAACTCAACAAAAAATCAAGATTCGCAAAAGGCGCTAGAAAATACGCGTATAGAATGCACAACTACAGTCTAATCCACAATCGTAGTCACCAAAGTTGATCGATGGCTTAGGGAAACTCAAACACTAGAGTTTTCCTAAATGCAGCTATAACTCAAGAAAAAATCAAGGTTCGTGAAAGGCAATTATAAATATACATACAAAATGCACAACTACAGTACAATCCACAATCGTAACCAAATTTGATGGATGGCTCACAAGAACTCAAATATCAGTGGTTTCCTAAATGTATCATAACTCAACAAAAAAAGAAGGTTCACGAAAGGCGATAGAAAATACATGTATAGAATGTACAACTATAGTGTTATCCATAATTGTAGTCACAAAAGTTCATCGATGGCCCACGAAAACTCAAACACGAGTGTTTTCCTAAGTGTGACTATAACTCATTGAAGAATGAAAGTTCACGAAAATATGTGTATAAAATGCAAAACTATAGTGTAATCAACAATCGTGGTCACCAAAGTTGATTGATGGCCCATGGAAACTCAAACATGAGCAATTTCCTAAGTGCGGCTATAACTCAACGAAAAATGAAGGTTCACGAAAGATGATAGAATATACTCGTATAGTATGCAAAAATTATAGTGTAATCAACAATCCTAGTCACCAAAGTTGATCGATGGCCCACAAAAACTCAAACACGAGCGTTTTCCTAAATGCAACTATAACTCAACAAAAAAGAAGTTTCCTGAAAGGCAATTAAAAATATGTGTAAAGAATGCACAACTACGGTACAATCCACAATCGTAGTCACCAAAGTTGATCGATAGCCCACAAAAACTCAAACTCATGCGGTTTCCTAAATGCAGTTATAACTCAACAAAAAATGAAGGTTCGTGAAAGGTGATTAAA
Source organism: Sequoia sempervirens (assembly GCA_007258455.2). Taxonomy (NCBI): domain Eukaryota; kingdom Viridiplantae; phylum Streptophyta; class Pinopsida; order Cupressales; family Cupressaceae; genus Sequoia; species Sequoia sempervirens. The sequence continues at coordinate 10,194 of VDFB02272482.1, read as the reverse complement.
AATATGTGTAGAGAATGACAAGTATAGTATAATCCACAATCGTAATCGTGAAAGTTGATCAATGGCCCACAAAAACTCAAACTCGAGCGGTTTCCTAAATGTGTCTATAACTCAACAAAAAATGAAGGTTCGTGAAAAGCAATAGAAATTACCCATACATAATGGACAACTACAGTGCAATCCACAATCGTAGTCAACAAAGTTGATCGATGGCCCACAAAAACTCAAACACGAGTAGTTTCCTAAGTGCGGCTATAACTCAACGAAAAATGAAGGTTCGCAAAAGGCGATAGAAAATACGCATATAGAACGCACAACTATAGTGTAATCCACAATTGTAGTCACCAAAGTTGATCGATGACCCAAGAAAACTCAAACACGAGCATTTTCCTTAATGCGGCTATAACTCAACAAAAAGTGAAGGTTCGTGAAAGGTGATTAAAAATATTTGTACAGAATGTAGAACTACAGTATAATCCACAATCATAGTCACCAAAGTTGATTGTTGGCCCACAAAAACTCAAACATTGAGTGGTTTCCTAAGTGAAGCTATAACTCATTGAAAAATGAAGGTTCACGAAAAGCGATAGAAAATACATGTATAAAATGCACAACTACATTGTAATCCACAAATCATAGTCACCAAAGTTGATTGATGGCCCATGAAAACTAAAAAACGAGTAGTTTCCTAAATGCAGCTACAACGCAACAAACAATGAAGGTTCGCGAAAGGTGATAGAAAATACGCATATAGAATGCACAACTACAGTGTAATCCACAATTGTACTCACCAAAGTTGATCGATGGCCCATAGAAACTCAAACATGAACGTTTTTCTAAATGCCGCTATAACTCGTCAAAAAACAAAGGTTCATGAAAGGCGATTAAAAATATGCATAAAGAATGCACAACTTTAGTACAATCCACAATCGTAGTCACCAAAGTTGATCGATGGCGCACAAAAAGTCAAACATGAGGGGTTTCCTAAATGCGGCTATACACAGCAAAAAATAAAGGTTCACGAAGGGCGATAGAAACTACACGTATAGAATGCTCCACTATAGTGTAATCCATAAGCGTAGTCACCAAAGTTGATCGATGGCCCACAAAAACTCAAACATGAGTGGTTTCCTAAATGTGGCTATAATTGAATGAAAAATGAAGGTTCATGAAAGGCAATAGAAAATATGCTTACTGAATGGACAACTACAGTGCAATCCGCAATCATAGTCACCAAAGTTGATTGATGCCTCACAAAAACTCAAACATGAGCAGTTTAATAAATGCAGTTATAACTTAACAAAAAATGAAGGTTCACGAAACGTGATAGAAAATACGTGTACAAAATGGACAACTACAGCACGCAATCCACAATAGTAATCACTAAAGTTCATTGATGGGGCCCATGAAAACTTAAACACGAGCGGATTCCTAAATGCAGCTATGACTCAACAAAAAATGAAGGTTCACAATAGGCGATAGAAAATACGCTTGTAGAATTGTAGTCACCAAAGTTGATTGATGGCCCATGGAAACTCAAACTCAAGCAATTTCCTAAATGCGGCTATAGCTCAACAAAAAATGAAGGTTCGTAAAAGGCGATAGAAACTACACGTAAAAAATGGACAACTACAGTTCAATCCACAATCTTAGTCACCAAAGTTAATAGATGGCTCACAAAAATTCAAACACAAGCGGTTTCCTAAGTGTAGCTGTAACTCAACGAAAAATGAGGATTTGCAAAAGGTGATAGAAAATATGCATATAGATATATAACTACAGTGTAATCTACAATCGTAGTCACCAAAGTTGATCGATGGCCCACAAAAACTGAAACACGAGTGGTTTCCTAAGTGTAGCTATAACTCAACAAAAAATGAAGGTTCGTGAAAGGCAATAGAAAATACGTATATAGAATGCTTAACTACAGTGTAATCTACAATTGTAGTCACCAAAGTTGATCGATGACCCACAAAAAACTCAAACATGAGTAGTTTCCTAAATACGGTTATAACTCAACAAAAAATGAAAGTTCACAAAAGGCGATAGAAAATACGTGTATAAAATGTATAACTACAATTAAATCTATGATCGTAGTCACCAAAGTTGATCGATGGCCCACATAAACTCAAACACTAGCGGTTTCCTAAGTGTAGCTATAACTCAACGAAAAATGAAGGTTTGTGAAAGGCGATAGAAAATACACGTATAAAATGCATAACTATAGTGCAATCCAGAATCGTAGTCACCAAAGTTGATCAATGGCCCATGAAAACTCAAACACGATCAGTTTCCTAAATGCGGCTATAACTCAACAAAAAATGAAGGTTCATGAAAGGCGATAGAAAATATTCATAAAGAATGGACAAATATAGTGCAATCCAAAATCGTAGTCACCAAAGTTGATCGACGGCCCAAAAAAAATTCAAACATTAGCTATTTCCTAAAAGCGGTTATAACTCAACAAAAAATGAAGGTTCGCAAAAGGCGATAGAAAATACACGTATAAAATGCGCAACTACAATGTAATCCACAATTGTAGTCACCAAAGTTGATAGATGGCCCACAAAAACTTGAACATGAGCGTTTTCCTAAGTGCTGCTATAACTCAATGAAAAATGAAGGTTCACGAAGGGTGATAGAAAATACGCTTATAGACTGCACAACTATAGTGTAATCCACAATCATAGTCAATAATGTTGATTGATGGCCCATGAAAACTCAAACACGAGCGGTTTCCTAAATGAGGCTATAACTCAACGAAAAATGAAGGTTCGTGAAAGGCGATAGAAAATACACATACAGATTGGACAACTACAGTGCAATCCACAATCGTAGTCACCAAATTTGGTCGATTGCCCACGAAAACTCAAATACGGGCGGTTTCCTAAGTGTGGCTATAACTCAATAAAAAATGAAAGTTCGCAAAAGGTGATAGAAAATACGCGTATAGAATGCACAACTACAGTGCAATCCACACTCGTAGTCACCGGCCCACAAAAACACAAACATGAGTGGTTTCCTAAGTGCGGCTATAATTAGCAAAAAATGAAGGTTTGGGAAAGACATAGGAAATACGCGTATACAATGCACAACTACAGTGTAATCCAAAATCGTAGTAACCAAAGTTGATCAATGGCCCACAAAAACTAAAACTCAATGAGCATTTTCCTAAATGCAGCTATAAGTACAGAAAAAGAATACTATCCATAATCGTAGTCACCAAAGTTGATCGATGACCCACAAAAACTCAAACATGAGTGGTTTCCTAAAAGCGGCTATAACTCAACAAAAAATGAATGTTTGCAAAAGGCAATAGAAAATATGCATACAAAATGCACAACTAAAATGCAATCCACAATCATAGTCACCCAAGTTGATCGATGGCCCACGAAAACTCAAACGATAGCGACTTCCTAAGTGTGGCTTTAACTCAATGAAAAATGAAGTTTCGCGAAAGGTGATAGAAATTAAGCGTATAGAATACACAACTATAGTGTAATCCACAATCGTAGTGACCAATGTTGATTGATGGCCCACGAAAAATAAAAAAGAGTGGTTTCCTATATGCGGCTATAACACAACGAAAAATGAAGGTTCGTAAAAGGCGATAGAAAGTATGCGTGCAGATTGGACAACTATAGTGCAATCCACAATTGTAGTCACCAAAGTTGATTAATGGCTCATGAAAACTCAAACACGAGCGTTCTCTTAAACGCGGCTATAAATCAACAAAAAAATGAAGGTTCGTGAAAGGTAATTAAAAATATGTGTACAAAATGCACAACTAAAGTGTAATCCACAATCGTAGTCACCAAATTTGATCGATGGTCAACAAAAACTCAAACACAAGCATTTTCCTAAGTGCAGGTCTAACTCAATGAAAAATTAAGGTTCACGAAAGGTGATAGAAAATACGTTTATAAAATGCACAACTATAATGTAATCCACAATCGTAGTCACCAATGTTGATTGATGGCCCACGAAAACTCAAACACAAGCAGTTTCCTAAATGAGGCTATAACTCAATGAAAAATGAAGGTTCGTGAAAGGCGATAGGAAATACGCAGACAAATTGGACAACTAAAGTGCCATCCACAATTGCAGTCAACAAAGTTGATCGATGGCCCACGAAAACTCAAATACGAGTGGTTTCCTAAGTGCGGCTATAACTCAACAAAAAATGAAGGTTCGCGAAAGGCGATAGAAAATACACGTATAGAATGCACAACTACAGTGCAATCCACACTCATAGTCACCAAAGTTGATCGATGGCCCACAAAAACTCAAACACGAGTGGTTTCCTAAGGGCGGTTATAACTCAACAAAAAATGAAGGTTCGCGAAAGGGGATGGAAAATACGCGTATATAATGCACAACTATAGTGAAATCCACAATCATAGTCACCAAAGTTGATCGATGGTCGAAGAAAACTCAAACACGAGCGTTTTCCTAAATGTGGCTATAACTCAACAAAAATTGAAGGTTCGTGAAAGGAAATTAAAAATATGCGTACATAATGCACAACAAAATTACAATACACAATCGTAATCACCAAAGCTGATTGATGGCCCACAAAAACTCAAACATGAGTGGTTTCCTAAATGCGGTTATAACTCAACAAAAAATGAAGGTTCCTGAAAGGCGATAGAAAATACGTGTATAGTGTTAGCTCTAAAAAACGCAAGTAAAATACCTCAAGAGGTTGCCAAACTCTTGGTACATTTTAGGGTAACAGACAAAGTCAAATGGTTTGAACTTTCTTCTCTTCAGGTGCTGCCAGACCTAGGCGGATATACCTGTGTGACTGAGGCAGACTTAAAGTTGTGTGACTTGATTGACTTGATGGATCTATTACGATGGCACAAAGTGTAATAGATGAAATCTTGCCAACTACTCCTACTAAAATGTAAGATGTGAATGTTTGAATAATACTTTATAAAATTCTAAATGGAATTGGTGTGACTAGTGCCTACTTTTGTTGGGCTAATGGAGTCAAGAGGTAAATGATATGTGTTTCCCCTTTTTGGCTTAACTCTAGTTGCTAGGCACTTTGAGAATGAGGTTCTATGACTGGCATAAAACTTCACTAAATTTATGACTTGCATAAATTGTGCTGGAATATTTTCTTACCAGGTTCTTCTTCAATTATCCAAAAGAAATCTTTAAATCACTATGATTCATTCAAAAGAATTTAAATCTGACTTGCAGACACCAATTGATTAATTCACACAAAATGGGAATACATTTCGATCAATCAAAAATATACTTGATATACCGATTTAAATGATTAAAAGACCTCAAGTTGGAGACAACCAGATAAAAATGTAAATAATTGCATCACAACAATTGAACACCAAGAAAGGATTTCACCAAATTTATGCATTCCTCCCCATTATATAATTTGAAAAGATTTTACAATATACAACATGATGTTTTATTTTGGCAATAGTTCACCCTATCCAACTACCTAATCTACTCCTTATCTATTTGATTTTATCAAATATATATACATTATATCTCCAATAGTTGTGACCCTTCATTGTGTGTCGGCTGCGACTCTTCATTATATTTTAATTAATTGCCTTCGGCAAATTAAAATATTTAATCTTTGCTATCTCTGTCTTCCGTGAGAATTATTTCGAATAAACTTTAATTCCTTTGTTAGTGATCTTTACTTTTCACCCCAAAAATAAAGATAATTACCTGCCTTATAACTCCTTTGGTAAAAAATACTCCATGTGGTTGAAATATTTTATCCAATTTAATTGATCACCCATTAGGGTAAATAATTACCCATTATTTAATCTTTCTAATGAACTTATTCCCCTTTGTTGCATTTCTCATTTAACAAATTAAGTAAAATGATCAATTATTACTTGACTTCTCCGGTAGAAATGTAATTACCCATTTTACCACTTATTTTCTTTTTCAATTTTTCGGTGAAATATTTAACCCCCAGATAAAAATGTAATTGTATTTTACACTATTGAGTGTAAAGCTTTATCATTCATGTTCTATCTCAATAAATCTCATTTTTTTTAATTTCTCCATTCCATATTGCATTTTATCGAACAAAATACTCCAATAATGTTTTCTTCTCGTGTATTACATAATCGGAGTGACTTGAGGAGATTTTTATTTCTTCTGGAACCGATTGTATAATTTCTCCTCGATGAAACTTCCATCAGCATGACAAACACACTCGACATGACTTCAAAATTTCACTTCGATCATCATTCTCTTGCCGATGCATTTAGGGCTTCTGCTTTGTCTTTAGCAATTTTAGGGTTCTGCTATGATGATAATGACTTTGTCTCCTCAAATGAATGTTGATTCAACTCCTTTATTTCGGTTGCTTATACATGCTTCTAAGTCTCCCTGTGTCTTTCAGTCGGGCATCTCAGATTCATAATCACCATGGTTCGAATAATCAATCCCTTGCGACATGTATTCCAAACCAATTTCTTTAGATGGCATCATTAAGACCATGGTTTATAGACTCTTTCTGAGTATAATTTGTGAGAAAGATCAGTTCTGGGTTTCTTGGATGTCCACTGCGCTTACAATCTCCTATGCATTTCAATATACATTAACAATACGACTTTTAAGTAATTGTTTTGAACATCAATGGTCTCCAATATATCAATTGCAAGCTTTTGCAACATGTAACACCGTGGAATTCTTGCCCAATCTCATGCAAGAGATTCTGATTTCTCCTAAACTGTACACGCAAGCTGTGGATTTTGTCCAAAGATGGGGTTTTGGAAAGTAAACTTCAATGTATGTTTTTCACCAATATGTTGACATTTTGATGAAGTGAGGTCGACATCCTGAGTAGGAGGCCCTGTTAACTTCTATCAATTGTATATTGCGTTCCATGATATGACCTTTCTTTAAAGAACCACAACCTTCATTTTCACCTCTGGATGTCAATACTTTTCATGCATTTTGTATTTCCTCCTGATGATTTGAGTGTTAGCTTTGAATCTCATGTGTCTCGACGATAAAGATATGTGCCTCTGTTGTTAGGCCATCGATGAAATCCTGGATTCAAAATGACTCCTAGTGATATGGCTGGTCTTTTCGATGCCAATAATTAGAAGGAGAGCTTATTATCATTCATGTAGTTCAGACATTTTGACACTGGTTTGGCCGATTTCTAGTCATTACAAAATTCTTAATATCAACTGCTTCAAAAGATATATCAAGATTAGACCCACAAAGGGATTGCAATGAATCTTCAAATAGTGGATTCTTTAATTTTTGCTAGCCATCTAGGAAATTTTGGGTTGAAAAAGAGCCCAAGAATCAATAGGGCACAGGGGATTGTTCCCGCAATTACTAAAGGCCTCCAGTGAAGAAAATGCCCAAAAGATACGCTAGCAGTATGCCAATTGCTAATCATATTTTCGGATGTATGTGCCTACATGAAAAATGATCAAAAGTAGTATTACTCTCCATAAAGATACGACGCTCTCAGTCTATATCAAAACGTTGAAAGAAGCCGAAACTTTTTTCAAGCACATATCTGTGAGTTTCTCATATTGTCCATGAGTTTTTCCTTCTGAGATGACAATCATGTGTTGATTTTACTTGCACCTTGAATTTTGAAACTCTTCTTTTCTATCTTTGAGTGCATCGACCTTCACTTTGTAGAAAAGATCTCTAGATTTGTACATCTTTGATTATGTGGCATAGCTTGAATTACATTATCACCTATTTTATCACAAGCCCTGCCACACAATTCTTTCTTTGATTGTTTTCCATGTTGTAGAGATCCATCAAAGACATCTGCAGCTCTCGAGTCTTGAACTGAAAACTGTTAATAATCAAAGTGGCTCATTCAACCCATTTTGGAAATTGCTTCTGGGGTTGATTTTTTAACTAAGCTTCTGAGTGTTAAAATTAATTTTTTGAATATGGGAGCCTAAAATTTGCATGAAATTTTAGGCTCCAACATATAGAATGCAAAACTACAGTGTTATCCACAATCGTAGTCACGAATGTTGATCAATGACCCACAAAAATTGAAACATGAGCAGTTTCCTAAAAGGGGCTATAACTCAACAAAAAATTAAGGTTCACAAAATGCAATAGCAAATACATGTATAGAAAGCACAACTACAGTGTAATCCACAAGCGAAGTCACCAAAGTTGATTGATAGCCCACAAAAACTCAAACTCAAGCAACAAAAAATGAAGGTTTGCGACAGGCGATAGAAAATACGTGTACAAAATGGACAACTACAATTCAATCCACAATCATAGTCACCAAAGTTGATCGATGGACCATGAAAACTCAAACACGAGCGTTTTCCTAAATGCGGGTATAAATCAACAAAAAATGAAGGCTCATGAAAGGCGATTAGAAATGTGCACAGAATGTACAACTACAGTAGAATCCACAATCGTAGTCACCAAAGTTGATTGATGACTCACAAAAACTCAAACACGAGCTGTTTCCTAAATGCGGCTATAAATCAACAAAAAATGAAGGTTCGTGAAAGGTGATAGAAAATACATGTATAGAATGCACAACTATAGTATAATCCATAATCATCATCACCAAATTTGACTGATGGCCCACGAAAACTCAAACATGAGCGATTTCTTAAATGCTGCTATAACTCAACAAAAAATGAAGGTTCGTGAAAGGCGATAGAAAATACGTGTATAGAATGTACAACCATAGTGTAATCCACAATCGTAGTCACCAAAGTTGATCAATCGCACACGAAAACTCAAACACGAGCGTTTTCCTAAGTGCGGATATAACTCCTCAAAAAATGAAGATTCGCAAAAGACTATAGAAAATACACGTATAGAATGCACAACTACAGTGTAATCCTCAATCGTAGTCACCAAAGTTGATTGATGGGCTATGAAAACTCAAACTCGAGCGGCTTCCTAAATGTAGCTATAACTCAACAAAAAATGAAGGTTCACGAAAGTCAATAGAAACTACACATACAGAATGGACAACTATAGTGCAATCCACAATCGTAGTCACCAAAGTTGATTGATGGCCCACGAAAACTCAAACACATGCGGTTTCGTAAGTGCGGCTATAAATCAATGAAAAATGAAGGTTTGTGAAAGGCGATAGAAAATATGCGTATAGAATGCACAGCTACAGTGTACTCCACAATCATAGTCACCAAAGTTGATTGATAGCCAACGAAAACTCAAACACGAGCATTTTCCTAAATGCGGCTATAACTAAACAAAAAATGAATGTTCATGAAAGGCGATAGAAAATACATGTATAAAATGCAAAACTAAAGTGTAATCCACAATCGTAGTCACCAAAGTCGATCGATGGCCCATGAAAACTCAAACACGAGCGCTTTTCTAAATGCTACTATAACTCAACAAAAAATGTAGGTTCACAAAAGGTGATTGAGAATACACATACATAGTGGATAGCTACAATGCAAACCACAATTGAAGTTGCCAAAATTAATGAACGACCTACGAAAACTCAAACACGAGCTGCTTCCTAAATGCGGCTATAACTCAACACAAAATGAAGGTTCCAAAAGGCTATAAAAAATACACTTATAAAATGCACAACTACAGTGTAATCCATAATCGTAGTCACCAAAGTTGATCGATGGCCCACGAAAACTGAAAGACGAGCATTTTCCTAAATGTGGCTATAACTCAACACAAAATAAAAGTTCGTGAAAGGTGATTAAAAATATGCGTACACAATGTATAACTATAAAATAGTCCACAATAGTAGTCACCAAAGTTGTTTGATGAACCACAAAAACTCAAATGTGAGTGGTATCCTAAATGTGGCTATAACTCAACAAAAAATGAAGGTTCATGAAAGGTGATAGAAAATATGTGTATAGAATACACAACTACAATGTAATCCAAAAGTGTAGTCACCAAAGTTGATCGATGGCCCAGAAAAACTCAAACTTGAGTAGTTTCCTAAGTGTGGCTATATATCAACAAAAAATGAAGGTTCGCAAAAGGCGAGAGAAAATACACGTACAAAATGAACAACTATAGTTCAATCCACAATCGTAGTCACCAGAGTTGATCGATGGCCCGTGAAAACTCAAAAATAAATAGTTTCCTAATGTTCGAGAAAGGCGATAGAAAATACATGTATAGAATGCACAACTACAGAGTAATCCATAATCGTAGTCACCAAAGTTTATCTATGGCCCATGAAAA
>VDFB02272480.1:0-190155 GCA_007258455.2 Sequoia sempervirens | reverse complement strand
GATACATGCATATTCCCTTTTCCCCTCCAAAATAATTCAAAATTCAAATCATGCCATCGCATTCATACTTAGCTGTTCTACATATCTACCTTACACCGACGTGCATACGGTTTGGTTGGAAATGATGATTATACAGAGTTAGGGATATTGCTTGTTGAATGTTTGAATAAATTAGGTTGGGATCCAAAAGTAATATAAAATTTGAATTTGTTCTACATGATACCTCTGGTATTCATTCCAGGAAAACCCAACTACATCTAACACTAGAAGTTAGTATATATTTTGTCTTTGGTAAAATATGTACGTTCCATGTCGATTCAATGTATGATGATTAGATATGAGTTATTTTGGTGGTCATGTGATCCATAAGAGGATCAGAGGAAAACAAAATCCTTTCATCAGCCAACAGGGCTCGAAACAGAGTATTTTTGAAATGATGACAAAAGTGCCAGGTACATCAGTCGTCAATGATGCAACTACTGGGTTAATTACCAAATTGCTTGGTACAGTAGTTGACAGTTTTGAAACTGCCTGTTCCAACAGTTGGCAAGTTGTCAGTAATTAAACTGTTACATGACACAGGTGGCTGTTAGGAAACCAAAAGAGGCTTAAACGTAACCGAGGATCTGCACAAAATGGTGGTTTTGTCTTGAGAATTCGTATAGGTTGAGTGATGGCAAAATGACTGTCTCCTTTTTCAAGAAATTTGAGAGTCATTTAGTGCATGAAAGAAGATTCCTAGAGCATTATGGAAGGAGAACAAGTTGTCAAAGGCGAACAGGAGTGTGTAGGGTGAGTATTGTATGACCGAAGCTTTGAATTGATTGGAGAAGGAAGGAGTTGCTAAACAGAGAGTGACTGTAGTAGTGGTTTTCTAATTGTTCTATTGAGACGCTTTTATCTAACCTTTAGCCATAAGGAAACTAAGGAACCTGAGCATTTGCCTCTTCCGGCTGGTTTTCCCCACATTGAGGTTTCTAGGATTAGAGTTAAGCGTGCCAATTTTTTGTGTTTGACTTCACTGCTATTATCTATTTGTTCCTTTACAAGACAACACTAATTCAATATTCTGATCATTCAACAAACATATTAAACTATCATTTAATGTAGAATTAGTAACAGAACTTGTTTCAAACAACATTTTGGGTACTGTGGAGTTGTGATTTGTATGATAGTGAAAAAGGTTTACTAGTAAGGACAAAGAATTGCTACCTTGCAATCCAATGATATCTACAAGGAACTGGAATCAATTGGTGAGAGAGATGGTGAAGACAATGGAGATAATCTTGCTAAGAATGTAGCTACCCTTTAGCTCAACAGAGAGAGACTTATACAATTTGAAGAGAATATTGCCTAACAGCAGGAGCTAATGGTTGGGAACCAATTATTCATGGATATGGTGGTTCATGCTCTAGACAAGAAATTTGGTATTGGAGAATAAAATCCTGAGCAGAAGACGAGAAAGATGAATTCATGAGTGAAGTGAAACCTCTAAAACCCAAGGTAAAACCTGAACAAACCCAAGGTAAAATCTGAACATGCTCCTTTAATGGTTGAATCTAGAGTAGAAATTAAGAATTTCAGAAGACGAGTGAATGCTGAAATGCTAGACAAATCAATAAAGCAAATAGGGGTATATTTAAGTGTGCATAATGTTAGTGAGGCTCAATTTTTCTTTTTACATGTCTTAAAATAGTACATGCTCAAATTTGGTGGAAAAATTATTTAGCATCTTTTGAAAAGAAGAAAGTTGTAAATAAGTGGGATGAATTTGAATATTTACATTGTAAGGATTCTTATATTAGTGGGCATAGTTGGTAGACTCTAACTTGGCAAAAACTTGGTAGACCCAAAATTTGTGGCTTGGCAAAAACTCAACAACTTAAAAAATTGCCTAAATTTCTTTAAAAAACACATTTTTTTGCAAAATTCAATGACAAAATGTATCCAATTAGTCCATAAATGAGTACAAAAGTGTTTTCTATTAAAGTAGATTCATTTGAATACAGATTGAGTGCAAAATTGCATCATCATGCAGAATCTTGATTCAGTAATTAGTTGGCAACTATTATGATTTTATGATGATTGCCTTTGAAAATCATTATCATAATTCATAAAATTGCATATTACAAAATTTAACATCTTCCTCTTCCGTAATCTAGTGAAAACTGGGTAGAGGTATTAATCCTTGCACTCCGTTGTGGCTCCTCTCTCAGCATAGAAGGCTGTGTTTGTGGCTTTGGCTTGACCCCCATCTTGCTGCTGGATGGCAATGAATCCTCCTTTGCCTCGTCAATGTCATCCAATGACAATCCAGTATCTCCTTTTGTTGTAGCCACATCCTCCATTGCTTGCCTCTCAAAATCAAGAATCTCATTTGTAGTAAACAATGGGGTCTCCCCATCCAATCATGTCCAATTGCTATAAGGATCAATGCCATCCAAATCAATGACTTCCTTTGATTTCTCCTCTACCTTTCTCGTGTGAAGCTGAAGGTTGTATTGTATAAAGATAAGGTCATTGAGTTGTTTTTGAGTTAATTGATTTCACTTCTTCGTGTGAATGACCTCAAACAAACTCTAGTTGCACTCACAACAAGATGTACTGCAAGGTTGACACAAAATGTGGAGGGATAATCTTTGAAGATTTGGTGTATTTGCTGCCCACTCTCCCCAACAAAAACCTGCAAAATAAGATATTCAAGAGTTAGTAAGCAAACCATATTTTATCAATAGTTGTAAATTTGAAATTTGTAACCTGTAAGATGCATGTGATGCAAAGACTCCAATTTTCGTTACTTGGTGATTGAATGGTTCTTCCTCAAATAGCTAGTGCTGAAGAAAAGAGTTTCCCCCAACCAGTCTTGTAATTTTTCAATTCTTGAACAATGAGGTCTCTCACCTCAACCTTGGGTGTCATCCTCTCAATACATGTTTTAAGGCCCTTGATAACCTCTCCATTAGGATTTGCAAAGCTATCCAAATAGAAAAAATCAGAGTTGAGGAAGTCCCCCGTTGTATGAATGGGTTGGTGGAGTTTACCATTCCACCTCTGATTAGTGATCTCCCAAATGAGATCAAATTTAAGTCTATCCCCCTTATAATGGGTTCAGATGGACTCTTTGGCCTTATTTGTGGCGTCATGAATATACCCCATTGGGTTTTGATTCCCATCTACCAAGCACAAAAATCTAAACAAGGGCTTTGACACCTACAAATACAAACAAATTAAAGTTACAAAATTACAATGAATGTAAAAACTTTTGAAGTTTAAAAATAAAATATTCATTTGAATTTTAAATCAAAGTTTTGAAATTTGAGGTTACTTTGGCGATCTCTGTAGCTTTCTATGCAAAGAGATTACCAAAGACTATCCTTGCTATCCCCTCTCCCCTAGGCTTCTTTAAATATGACGAGTCTAGCCATGTTTGACTCACAAACATTTGTTTCAAAGAAGTCAATAAACCAATAATGCTTTGCAACGTTAGGAAGATCGTTGCAAACCTTGTGACAGTCAATTGCACCAGCTCTTTCCCTTTGGTGTGATTTCTCATCAAACTAAGAACTGAATTCTAATTAAATTTTGTTATGCTTCTTGCATCTTCTAAGCCAATCTCACCCAATCAATTTTGCTTATGTCCTCCAAAAGAAGGTCAAGGCAATGTGTTGTGCGAGGGGTCCAAATAGGTGACAAATGCTTCTCCTCAAACAATCTCCTAGCCACAACATATGTTGCTGCATTGTTAGTTATAATTTGCGCTACATTCTCAATGCCCACCTCAAAGACAACTTCCTCCAACATTAGACTCAAAGTTTTTGGATTTTTTTACTTTGTCAAAGGCATTAATAGACTTAAAACAAATTTACCTCACCACTTGAAGCTACCAAAAGCTGATAAGAGTGTAGTTCTTTCCATTTGTTCACCCGTCTGAAAGATAGTGCAGCCATATTTTCGCCATTGCTTATTTTGTAGTTCCACAACTAAATTTTCATTTTCAATTGCATCCATGAACAACTTCCCACTTAGGTCTTTTCGAGAGGGTGCCTTGTAGTCTTTTCTTACAACTATCAATGCAGTTACCAAATTATCCTAGTACGGGCTATTCACCACATTGGAGGGAAGGTTGTCGAAATACCAAAAATTGGCACATGCCTTATTTGCTTCTCAGTGCACCTCCTTGTTCCACCTTGTACCTTCCAATGACGGTTGTGCTCCAGGTATGTTTCTAGTTACAAAGAAACTATATGGTGTTTGTGTAGGTGCTCTACTTGAAGTAGATAAGGTGGATGTTGATGTGCTTTGTATGTGTGACCATGAATGGAGACCGCTATGCCTTCCAATGCTGTATCTTCATTTATTTCTGCTTGCAATTGAGGACCATGAGAACTTGCTATGGATGTTGCTATGGCTGCTTGTCTTCTTGCTTTGTTGTTTTTTTCTCTTCCATCAATGCAAGGTGTTCATTCATCTCTTGCTTTATCTCTTTTGTGGCCTTGTCATAGGGCTTGGCATCATGATGAGTAATGCCTCGAAGATGGTATTTGAGGCTATTGATGCCTCCGTGATATAGGTTCTGGCATCTTATGCAAATGATTGTCCTAGGTGTTGGTCCCTATACAACATATTTCCAAGCAGGGTCTTTGGCTCTAGGGGGATGAGTTCCATTAACTGGTATTGTCTGGGTTGAGCTTGAGCTTGATCTAGAGGCCAAGGGTTCTTTATTCGCCATTTTATCTAACCTACAAGTACAAAGTACAACATATTTAATTTCTAAATACAAAAAAATCAACATAAATTAGTATAAATCAGAATATATTCAGTACAACCCAGTGATTTTATTGCTAAGAAAAAGTATAAATCAGCAAAATAATTCATTTATAGAAAAAAATAGCTATTTCATTAAAAAAAAAGTATAAATAAACAAAAAATGCTCATAAATCCAATTTTCTGGAAGTAAAATTGTAAATACTACTAAATACTTTGAAATTATGAATTGTTTACAATCTAAATGCTAGATTTTAGTAGCTAATATGAATTGAAATGCTTGGAAAAAACGAAAAATCAAAAGAAAAGTTATTAACATGCCCTTGAAATTGTTTGAATCTATGCTTCAGATTTGCCTAAAAATCCTTGCAATTAGCTCAAACATATGCAATAATACTGTATGAGGAAGTGAGAGGGTTGTGTTGGCTTTTATAGGTAAAAAAATTGCAGATTTTTTGTTTTTTGCGCATCCTAGGTGTGTCTAGCACTCTTGCTGTGCTCGACAAGTTTTTTTCCATAGACTTGAGAAAAGCTCACTAAAGACTAGGCAAATATTTTTTTGTGAGTTACTCACCAAGAAAAAAATTGGTGAGTACTTGCTGACTCAATGAGTACTCGACGAGTTTGCCAACTATGCTATTGGGTATAAAATGATTTAAAAATTAAGTGGCAACATTTCAAGCAAGGAAATGGTCAAAGTGTGTAGGACTACTATAGGATTTTGTAGACAAGCTATGTTGATGGGCTTGGACTTGGAAAATGAAGACAACATGATCAAATACAATAGAGAGCTCTATTCCTGCATGGGTTGGACACTCATCTCAAACAAGCTAAAGGATCCTGATGAAGCATGTGTCCAAGCATATTACATTGAGGATGAGTAGGAGAATGGAGGAGAATCTTCAAAGTAATATTAGTCTAGAAATCAGTCCAAGAAAGAGCAAAATCAACTATATGAATCCTATTAAAGGGGTAAGTGGAAAGATAAGAAAAATGCCACCACTTTGCATAATTGTAAAGATGTCTAGAATTGTTGCAGCCTTCGTGTTATTGATGTATGTACTGATGTGAAGTGTTAGGAAGTTACTCGTTGAATCACATCCTAAGAGTCATTGCAAAGAGGACTCCAAGATGTCCTAGGCATCTTTGAAGAACAAAGAAGAGATAGAGATCAAGGATGATTTGGAAATAGATGAGGAATTGAGGTGCATTGAACAAGAAGAGGAGATGAGCAAGCTATTCCAACTAAAAATCCAAGCCATGAAAGCAAAGGTAAATACACTTGTAAATGTTGGCTTTCAATGTAATCTAATTATAAAAGAAACAATTAAGAAGCCTAGTTTGAACACATATTAAACTCACCCTTTCCACTAGGTTCGGTGAAAAGGGGTGTAGAAATTCAAATAACTAAGAAATGCAAGTTCAAATTTGGTTGTAACTGTAATGTTCCTTCCTTAGGCAGCGCAGACTAGCCGAGGTTGGCCTACTATGAGGGTTCCTGTAGGTCAGCAGTATGGTTAGGGGACCTAACCGAGGGATGCGGAGCCTAGCTGGGAGCTTTACGAGCCTTTCAATTTGGAGTTCAGTTGTTGAATCTAAGGATAAATTGAAAATACTAAAGTTTGCTTTAATGGAATAGTAAAAGTGAATAGTAACAGAGAATTATAAAGTGAATAGTGAAAAGTGCCCCCATCCTAGTGAAACAAAGTTGTTTTTAAAAAGTGGCCCTTTCTTTTGATGAGGAAAAGACCCTTGAGGAGGAATATTTGATTATCTTTTATAAAAAAGCTCATGGGAGGTTATAAAGTGAATTTTGGGCTTCTATTTTGGCATTCATTTGTCATTTTTCATATCAGCACTTGCAGGTTTGAGCTTTGGAGAAGGGTTTCAGCTTGGTTTCAGTCTTCTGGGAACGAAAACTCCCAAGGGCTATCGTGAATTGGACGAGAACTCAGTTCACCTTTGAGGAGGACCTACCTTGGGTCTTCGTTTGGGCTTCATTGGAGGAGTTTCAGGTGTTTAATTTTCAGACTTGAGGTTGCAGCAGTGTTATATCAGCATATTTCTTCAGATCAGGTGCAGCCATTGATAGATCAAGTCTCAACCAGGTCAATACTATCACATGTTTGCATTCTACTTGTTGGTTGTACAATTTTTGGCCAAGTGCACCTAGGGTTTGTGGCACAATCATCATTGCAGATTTATTCCAGCTGTTTGACAAGTTTACATTGTGAATTTGACATCTTCCATACCAGCCATACCATTTCTAGTTGGTGCACCGTCATTTGGAAGGGGTTTCATGGGCATTTGAAGTTGATTTGGGCAACCAATTTCATATCAGCACTTCCATAACAACGACTAGACCTGTAGTTGCATATTTCACATTCTATTTCAGTCTTCTACCATTGTTATCATGCTCATATCAGCCTTCATACATTGTATTTTCATGCTGGCATAGAACGGGTATGTTATTGGCATATTGGGTATTCAAATATTTCATTTGTATTGGGTTTAATAGAGCTGTTACAGTCTGATGATTTTCATATCAGACATAACTGTCATTTTAATCAGACCTTATATCTTTAATTTAATGGCATAAATGGAATTGGGTTTATCAATTTATGTTGTGTAATCATTTATATATCAGTTCTATGCAATTCCTTTATGTTATTGGCATTGAAAACACTCAACCAAACATCAAAAGCAATCAAACAAAACTCAGATAATCAGAATTCATGAGTTTGCACAACAACTGTTTGATGAAATGTCAACACTCTGAAAAATGAGTTTTTGGGGCTAGATTTAGTAGGGATATCTCAGTGGTATCAGAGCCATATTCTTGCCAGCCTGTTGGATAATGATTGCATTCAATTGGTGTGAAATCAGTTGTGCACAAGTCAGTTTGGATTTGGTTTTCAGTGGTTTTCGGTTGGGACAGCGAAAAAACTCATCATGGCAAAGTTGTTTGGCAATAAACAGGCATGGAAAGAAATTGAGCAAACACAATACAAGACCATACGAAAATTGCAACGTTTAAATGATTCACTTTCAAGGTTGGGACTCTCTAAAGGATCAACCTCTCCTTCTACTAGCAAAATCCCAACACCACAAAACAAAGAAGCGGTGGTGATTAGCATATTTAAGGAGTATAGCATTCTTCCTCAATGTGTTAAGGAGAATTTTCCTTTCAAGAACTACATAGACATGCACCCTAATCTTTGCCACAAGATTGAGCACACAAGGAAGGAATATCACACTATAGCTTATGAATTGTTTAGAGAATCTTCACACATGGTTGATACAACTCTTCATGAGAATGATTGGGTGTCTTCAAGTTCCAATGAGGTATGCAAAAATTTATATGATGAATTAGATAGACATGCTAATTTGAATCAAGAAGGCATTAGGACAGCCTTGGGTAATGATTTGTCTACATCATCCTTGTAAGAGGTTTCACAAGAGGCTCTTACATTAGAGGCTAGCATAGTTCATGTCAGTGCTTTGGATAGCAATGGCATGGACTCTTTGGGTGATCATAAAGCATCTTCTAGTGTGATAGTTGATTCCAATAATGTCACATCACCTACACATGAAGAAAAATCAAAAGATAGTGAAGAAACGTCAACAGGAGAAGCAAGGAGCAGCAGTATAAAGATTGGGTTTATTTCAGTTGATCTTCATCTAGTTGATCCTACAGAAGGTAGAGAGGGAGAAACAGGGGAGCCTACAGGATAGGGTTGCACAAGTATCCTAGTAGGCAACATGAAGGTTATGCTTGGGGACTCTTTTGATAGTCATCCGAGCGGTTTTACCTCTTTGCATGAGGATAGCGAATTATCATCCATTGAGACCACTCTTTGGAGTGATGATGAGGAGTTTGTGATGGGAACTAATGCTGCCTTAGTTCTAGACCAGCAAGAAAACACTTCGGAAGAATTTTTTGATGAGAGTCATGTTGCCTATATTTCACCCACAGTTTAAGTCAGGCAGGATAATCATATGTTAGATCTTTAGAGGGCAATGGAACATTCACACGAGGGCAAAGACTACATCTGTTGCTATGTCATGGGGAACTCAGTGGGAGAAACTGCCCTAGGGAGATTCGGCATGAAAATCATCTAAGGAGAAAGTCGGCAGGACGTTCTTGAGGTCTCGCCGACTAGCAGGGGTTCCATTAGGTCCAAATGCTTCAAACCAGGGATCCTATCGGAGCGAGTTGTCTTTCGACAAATAAGGAGCAACCATCGGAGAAGGGTCTCTCTGACTCGTAATGTCTCGCCGAGATCAGAGCTCGACAAGAGGCGAAGGGCTCGACAAAAGGTCTCGGCGAACTGAGGGGATCTTGCCGACATGGATTGCCTTCGATACAGTGTTGTGTTTTCGCCCTGAGGTTTCCCCGGAGTGAAGATGTCTCCCCGACTGAAAGAGAAATAAATGCATCGTCGGGTAGGATGGAGGTTATCGCCAAGAGGTCTGGCCAAAGGAGTAGTCTCATACCAAGAAGAATGCTCTCGGCATAGGTTGAAGCCTCCGCCAGGATGTCACGCCGATCTGTGGGGGGTCTCGCAGAAAGGATAGCCTTCGGCGTATGTCAACAGACTTTGTGAGAGGTCTTACCGATTATAGAAGGTCTTCCCGACCAGGGGGTCTCGATGGCTGAAGCAAACAAGTGGGGGTCCCACCAACGAAACATCCGGTATTGCTAGGAGTTGGGGCTTTCGCCAGGGGGTCCTGGCGACTGTCCAAAGTCTCGCCGAAAGAAAGGGAAGGGGCCTCGAAATGGTTGTCTTCGGCAGGAGTCCCGCTGACACAAAAGAACCCCTCGGTATGACTAAGGGACTTCGTCGGGATGTCCCTCCGACCAGAAAGTAAAGACCCCGCCGAAGGAACTTGACATCGGCGTAAGGTCTTGCCGATATAAGAATGTCTGGCCGACAGAAGGAAAGGAGCTCAGTGGTATAACTTCTGGAGTCGTCGGCAAAGGTCTCCCCGAAACAGATGGTCTCGCTTGGAGATAGGATTTTCGTCATGACGTCTCAGCGACAGTTTGAGTCATGTCGATAGGTTGCAGAGGATATAATCGCATCGGTGAGACACTTTCAGTGTCTCGCCGAAATGCGATTCTTTTCAAAAGAGTTTTGACCGCCTGTTGAGCCCGCGTGGAGAACGCTCGACCAACCAGGAGGAGCTGAGACGAGCCGTGGCAGTCTGATTAGAATGTAGAATGCCAACACCGGACGAATGCAACGCGAATCGACGGTGAGCTCAGGAGCATTCAAAGCACTCGGCCAGGGTGGTTCAAACAAGACGCGATGCCAAGATCAGAATGAATGCAGTAGCTGCGAAATATCTGAAGAAGGCTTCTCCGGGGATGACTCTTCATCGTCACGGACACGCAGGGGTGCAACATTTAATTCAGTCGAAAAGATCTAAGGAAAAATCTAACCCGATGACTGATATTTTTGTAAGCCCTAAGGGGCCTACACATTTTGATATTTAAGGCATTTTTTGCCTTTTGTAGAGTAGTTCGGATTATGCATTCGGGGAGTCAGTGATTTTCATCAATCCTTTCTCAGCTAATGTATGCTTTTGTAACTCAAATTGGAATCTGGAATGTAAAGCAGAGTTCACCTTGGAAACTACTGTTAACGTGTGTATCATTCTCACTTTCTTTATTTTTGGATTATGCGAGTCCTCAATTGTGTATCTTTATATCTGTATTCATATCTCGAATGCTGTGAAATTAGTCTTTCCTTCCTGAGATGTGTATGTAGATCGAACCTGTTAGGATTGATGCATAAGTCTGAAAGAAGTTGTGTTGAGCATGTAAAACGTTTGCAATTAGGTTTCCCAGTGTATGTTCACTCTGTTTTATTTCCATAATTCCTCATCATTTCGGTGTATCACCTTAGATTTAAACCTTTATCCTATGTATTCCCTCTCCCTTTTTCCCCACAAGAGTCAATAGTTAGGTGACACCAAAGGAAGCCGGCCTTCTCCGGAGATTGACCTTTGCCTACAAGTGACCCACAGCTTTAGAGGTCTTCCCATGTTTCACTAGAAAGCTCAATTTTTCATAACTTTGCATAGGGTGCATTTCTAGGTGACAACAGTTTCTAGCACGCCCGGTGGGACCAAAATTAGATTGAACTGCTGGTTTGGTATGCAACCAGTGAATTCCAGACTTTAGAGAAGTCTTTTGGCATACTTGGCGACTCCATAAAGAGGAAAGAACTCCAGAAATCAACGCCTTCTACAGTTTATGAGAAAAGTTCAGACAAGAGGTAGCTCAGGTCCCTTCGGATATTTGCAGCTGTCACCACCGAGAAGAAAAGGTAGAGCAACAGAGAAAAGAGGAACAACAATTATCTATTCTAGAAGAACTGTCTACTCCTCCATCAGTGGGATCTCATTTTGCTATACAAGTAAATCCAATTCAGTGACCTCCAATGGCCGCTCCAAGGAATCAACCCTTTGTCGCTTTCAATAGAGGCAGCCCCTTAAATTTGGCACAGCACAACAACATCCCAATGGCAGCCTTGAAAAGTCTGCCAACTTTCACAGGGGAGGATCAAACTACTCCCATTGAACATATGAGAGATGTGGCTTCGTTATGTGGAGTCCATCACATAACCCAAGAGGATGTTGCAATAAGATTACTAGCTGCTTCACTGAAAGGAAGAGCTGTGCAATGGTATAGGAGCCTACCAGTCAGTTCAATTGCAACATGGGACGAATTTGGAGACAAGTTGCATAAGCAATTTCAAGACAGATCCAACAACTTATCTCTATTGGAACAATTGACTACAATTAAGAGAGCTCCACAAGAGCAGATGAATGATTTCAACTTCAGATTCCAAAGAACTTGGGATAGAATCCTTGCGACGGTGAGGCCACCTCCAGAATATGCATTTCTGTACTTCTTGAGGGCTCTTAACAGCGACATAGCTGTTATGATACAATCAATGGGAGGGGTCTGTCTACCAGATGCCTTTGAAATAGCTATCAGAGCTGAAAACAGCTTAATGCAAGCTGGTAAGCTTGCTCCTAGGGCACCAATGCTAATATTTCCAGAAATTCATGCAAACATCCCTTTGCAAATACCTCCTTTCACACCTTTACCAGCTGTACCAACGCTGCCAGCTGCTGTTCCAGCTGTTGATAGACAAGAGAGTGTTGCTTCAGGCTCATCATAGGAGTTACAAGAGATCAAAAGTCTTTTACAGACTTTTGGTAACAAGTTGGTGAACTTGGAAAAACAACAGACCTATTCTAGGCCTTATCAACAGCAGAGCCGGGCCTCAGGTTAGCCCTTCCAAGGCCAGCAGCAGCAATTCCAAGGGAATAGACAACAGTATCAGGGCAATTATTAGGGCCCAAGACAGAGTGTGAACACAAGGCCTTTTCAGGCCTATGCTCCAGCCCCTATTAATGCGACCAAGGAGTTGGTTTCTACCCAAAACAACTTAGCAGCAGACTATGAGTGGTGTTACCCTTGTAACCAACCTCATAATCAGGCCACTTGCTCAAATAGACTAATCAATCAAGCACTTATGGTACAAAATGCTTCAAGTTCGCAGCAGAGTGCATGCAATGGTGCATCTTCACAACACCAGGACCAATTCAGCAATGATACAACTTTGCTTAACTGGCAAGGTCAAGAATTCTGTGGGTTGAATGAAGATAGTTCTCCAGTTGCAGCTAACACCAAGGCAAAGAAGAGAGCTTTTGAGCTTAGTCAAGCGGCTGACAAAGGAAAGGCAGCCACTGCAGAACCATCTACATCTCGAGCGGCTCCTGTTTGGCAAAGAAATCAGCAACTCCCAAACAAGGAGGAGTCACACCCGCAAGCTGATCATACTAGTATAAAGGTACATCCTAAAGTAAATCCAATTGTACCTTATAATATCCTTGATAGTATGAAAAAAATGAATGTTACAATGTCCATGTGGGACTCATTATCCATCCCAGGTCAAAAGGATATGTTACAGTCAGCTTTGTCAAGTTTGAAAATGTCTGATGAATCCGAGCCCCCAATAGGTCAGGTTAGAGCTGTGTTAACAAATAATTCTTAAGGAAATGATCAGCAGCTTTGCAGGGAGATTGAAAAAGGAGTTAAACCACCTCCTTTCTACGTGTCAGTGATTATTGGTGATAAGTTAGTTCATAACTGTATGGTAGATAGTGGAGCTAGCAGCTTCATGATGCCAAAACATATTGCTGACAAACTTGGACTAAAATACCAGCCTTTAGAGAAAGGAGTGATCCAATTGGATGGTACTTCGGTTAATACTTTGGGTATTATCAAGGATTTGAATCTCACCCTCCATGCTTGTCCAAATTTTTCAGTTCCTCAAGACATATGTGTCATAGACCTTCCACCTTTCTTTTCCTTGTGTTTATCTAGAGACTTTACGGCCAAGATAGGTGGTTATGTATCAGCTGATTGGTCACATATGTTATTTAGAACAAGATATGGAACCAAGGTTACTATTAAATCTGAAGGATTGGCTAAGGATCACATTGAGCCATATAACCCAAGTCCATTTAATGCTGTTCCTACTGCTGCAGACACAAATTGTGTCGTTCTTTCTGACAATGAACTAGCTGTTGCTCAAGAACTCCAATAAGAAGTTGTTCCCGAAGTGCTGCTGCATGAATGGGCAATTGAAAATGTATTGGACAGTCCTGAGGACCTCATTCAAAATGCTGGTATGGGCAACTATGTCATTCTTGAGCCTGACACAGAGATTCCAAACCTGGAGAAAGATGCAGATCAGTTGTTGCAACCACTAAGTGAACTTTGGGAGATGTTCTTCGATGGTTCCAGAAGTAAGAATGGAGCAGGAGGAGGTGCGATGTTGATTTCTCCACAAGGTGATAGGTACTACTCTGCGTTCCGTTTCGCTTTTGCATGCTCCAATAACACTGCTGAGTATGAGGGCCTTGTTCAAGGTCTAGAGTGGGCAAGGAAGAGAGGGGTAACCAGCTTGAAAGTCTATGGGGACAGCGAATTAATTGTTAATCAAGTAAGGGGCTTGAATGTGGCTAAAAATGACACATTGAAGTCTTATAGAAATAGAGTGTGGAACATGCTAGAGGATTTTGATGCCTTTAATTTAGTATCTATTCCAAGGAATTAGAACAAGCATGTTGATAGGCTTGCAGCCATTGGAGCACAGTTCGATATTCCAAATGACATTAGAAAAGAGAAAGTGCAGCAGTATGTGAAGGTTGTGGTCAGACCATCAATTCTTGATAACAACATTTAATCGGGTGCTTTTTGGATGTTACGAGCAAGTATCCTTTCTTTCTTGCTCGAAGAAGATCAGTTCTCTAGGGTAAATCAAGTAAAACTCAAGCAACAGTATGGTGATCAAGTCATAAAGCTAAAGACAAATAAATTACCCAAAGGCTCGGTTACCTGTTTCATTTTCAGCAATCGATGATCGCCAAAAGTGCAAAGCTATTTGCAAATCAAACAACATTGCAAAGAACTCGAGATTTCGCCAGTAAACTTCTTAAGATAGGAAAAATTTGTTCACATGAAGATAAACAAGCTTTTGTTGCTTTATGTCAAGAATTCTATGATGTCTTTGCTTGGGAATATTCGGATTTGAAAGGGTTTGATCCCCATATTGCTCAGCACACAATTGAGTTAGAGCTTGATGCTAAGCCAGTAAGACAGAAACAAAGGCCCTTGAATCCTAAACTTGAGCCCCTAATGATTAAAGAGCTGACTAAACTAGTTGAGGGGGGTATTGTCTTTCCTATCAAACACACTTCATGGGTTTCTAACCTTATACCGGTTAGGAAGAAAAGTGGCGAAATAAGACTTTGTGTAGACTTTAGGGATCTTAACCGAGCATCTTTGAAAGACCACTACCCGCTGCCCTCCATGGAACAAATCTTACAAGAAGTTGCTAGTTCTGAGAGATTCTCCTTATTAGATGGTTTTTCAGGGTATAATCAGGTGCTGGTTAAAGAAGATCAGTTTAAAACTGCCTTTACAACTAAATGGGGCACCATGGCATACAAAATGATGCCTTTTGGTTTGTCCAATGCTGGTGCCACGTTTCAGAGGGCCATGGACATGGCATTTCAAAGTTTGATCAACAAGATTATACTAATTTACCTAGATGATATTACAGTTTATTCCAAGAATGCTGATGAACATGTGTCACATCTTAGGCAAGTTTTTGAAAAATGCAGAGTTTGGGATCTCTCTCAATCCAAAAAAGAGTATCTTTGCTGTTCATGAAGGGAAATTATTAGGACACATAGTGTCAAAGCAGGGAATTACTATTGATCCTGAGAGAGTCAAAGCCATACTTGAGTTGCCACTACCTAATCACAAGAAGGGTCTGCAGAGCTTTCTGGGCCAGATCAACTTTCTAAGAAGATTCATCCCTGATGTTGCAAACCTGTTACAACCTTTAACAGCTATGTTAAAGAAAAATGCAGTTTTCAGTTGGACAAAAGATGCCAAGAATAGTTTTGAAAAGGTCAAAGAGGCCTTAGCAGCAGCTCCTACGCTGGTAAATCCCAATTTTTCTAAAGATTTTTATCTGTATGCTTATGGTAGCACAAGTAACATTTCTGCAATATTGGTTCAAAAAAATGAAGAGAATTTAGAACAACCAATAGCCTTTTTCAGTCAAGGTTTGGTTGATTATGAACAGAAATACTCCTTTGTAGAGAGGCATGTTCTTGCTGTGATCAGAAGCTTGAAGAAATTCAAGCCTTTGATCTCTCATAATAAAATTCATGTCATGGTGGTACACTCAAGTGTGAAGGATTTTTTATTGAATAAAGATCTCAATGGAAAAGGAGTAGGGTGGGTCACTAAGGTCATGGAGTATGATGTAGATATTAAGATCACCAAATTGGTTAGAGGCAAGGGTCTCTGTGAACAACTTGCTACTGGGTCAAGCAGCGAAAGTGAACTAGAAAAGGATGCCATCCCGCCAATACAAATGAGTTTCGCGATGCTCCAAGATAATGTGCCCTCGTAGATAACTAATTGGGTTCAAGATTCAATTCTCTTACAAACCGGGCGAGCGTCCACCTCGTGCTTGAACAGAGCCGTGAGATACTTCAGATCGCGCAGTCCATATCGTATACCAAACAAATGTTCTTTCTAAAAGGGATCTGAACAACCCATTAAGATGCATTCTGATCAAATCTGAAAAGTACTTCATGAGTTTCATGATGGAGCTGCAGGAGGTGACTTTGCTCCCAGAACTACTGCCTGGAAAATCATGAGAGCTGGTTACTACTAGCCCAGCTTGTTCAAAGATGCATATTCCTGGTCAAGAAAGTGTATCAAATGCGCTCTATTTTCAAGAAAGGAAAGACTGCCTGCTATGCCTCTACATCCAATTCAAGTGGAGCAGCCCTTCATGAGATGGGGCATTGATTTCATTGGACCAATAAATCCACCTTCCAGTACTGGTCACAAGTGGGTGCTCACAGCTATAGACTATTTCACAAGGTGGACATAAGCAGTAGCTTTGAAAGAAGCAAAAGAGTCTTCAGTTTTGAGCTTCTATGAGGATATAGTCACCAGATTTGGAGTTCCAGACTCCATCATATCTAACAATGCTCTTGCATTCACGGGTCTAAGAGTAACTGATTGGGCCGTTAAACATGGCATTCATTTGAATACATCCTCAAATTATTACCCCCAGGGTAATGGTTTAGCTGAAAGCACGAATAAGAATCTCATCAGGATCATTAAAAGAACCACAGAGTATAATCAAAGGGCCTGACACATCAGTTTAAAGAATGCACTTTGGGCAGACAGAGTGACCCCTAAGAGGTCTGTTGGTAACTCGCCATATATGTTGGTCTATGGCAAAGAGGCAAGATTACCCCTATCTGTGGAACTTCCAGCTCTTGACATTGTTCACCAATTGGAGATGGTTGAGGAACAGGACCCAATGTCTGTAAGGTATGCGGAGCTCATGGAGCTCGAAGAATCAAGGGACAGAGCAATGAAAACTTTGGAGTGTCATCAGCTCCAAACAAAGAAAACATTTGACAGGAGGGCTACAGAAAAAAGTTTTAGGGTGGGAGACCTCGTGCTCAAATGGGACGTTCTGAAAAGCAGGCCAGGCCATCACACCAAGTTTGACAACTTGTGGACAGGCCCATTCCTTATCAGAGACTGTAAGGAGCACAACGCTTATCAACTGGTTACAACAGATGGGGAAGTACTTCCTATCCCAGTCAATGGGATACACCTTAAACCCTGTTTTCAAGTCTGATGGATTTCCTCTATTATACATATTAGTATAGGGTTATGTTTTCAATAAGTGCTTCTGCGCTTCAGGTTAGTTATTTTCTATTTCCTGGGTGTTGTGATGGCACAGTTTTTTCTCTTTCGCTTTCACCTGTTTTGTTTTTTGGCAACCTGTTATGACCCGTGGATCTCAGGGAGTTGAGGCCATGTGCAAGACTGATATTTTGTTTGTTTTCTGAGCCTTCTAACGACTCCATGCCCAATGGATAAGCCTAGTCAC
Source organism: Sequoia sempervirens (assembly GCA_007258455.2). Classification (NCBI taxonomy): domain Eukaryota; kingdom Viridiplantae; phylum Streptophyta; class Pinopsida; order Cupressales; family Cupressaceae; genus Sequoia; species Sequoia sempervirens. The sequence goes on along the minus strand of VDFB02272480.1, from coordinate 172,867 downwards.
TGGTTCTCATGTTTAGCAGGCAAACATCCCGCAAAGGTCACCAGAATTGTTGCCTATATTTCACCCATAGTTTAAGTCAGGCAGGATAATCATATGTTAGATCTTCAGAGGGCAATGGAACATTCACACGAGGGCAAAGACTCTACATTTGTTGCTATGTCACGGGGAACTTAGTGGGAGAAACTGCCCTAGGGAGATTCGGCATGAAAATCATCTAAGGAGAAAGTCACCAGGACATTCCTGAGGTCTCGCCGACTAGTAGGGGTTCCATTAGGTCCAAATGCTTCAAACCAGGGATCCTATTGGCGCAAGTTGTCTTTCGACAAATAAGGAGCAACCATCGGAGAAGGGTCTCTCCGACTCGTAATGTCTCACCGAGATCAGAGCTCGGCAAGAGGCGAAGGGCTCGACAAAAGGTCTTGGCGAACTGAGGGGATCTTGCCGACATGGATTGCCTTCGGTACAGTGTTGTGTTTTCGCCCTAAGGTTTCCCCGGAGTGAAGATGTCTCCCCGACTGAAGGAGAAATAAACACATCGTTGGGCAGGATGGAGGTTATCGCCAAGAGGTCTAGCCGAAGGAGTAGAGTCATACCAAGAAGAATGCTCTCGGCATAGGTTGAAGCCTCCGCCATGATGTCACGCCGATCTGTGGGGGATCTCGCCGAAAGGATAGCCTTCGGTGTATTTCAACAGACTTCGTGAGAGGTCTTACCGATTATAGGTCTCCCCGACCAGGGGGTCTCGATGGCTGAAGCAAACAAGTGGGGGTCCCACCAACGAAACATCCGGTATCGCTAGGAGTTGGGGCTTTCGCCATGGGGTCCTGGCAACTGTCCAAAGTCCCGCCGACACAAAAGAACCCCTCGGTATGACTAAGGGACTTCGCTGGGATGTCCCTCCGACCAAAAAGTAAAGACCCCGCCGAAGGAACTTGACATCGGCGTAAGGTCTTGCCGATATAAGAATGTCTGGCCGACGGAAGGAAAGGAGCTCAGTGGTATAACTTCTGGAGTCGTTGGCAAAGTTCTCCCCGAAACAGATGGTCTCACTTGGAGATAGGATTTTCGTCATGACGTCTCAGCGACAGTTTGAGTCATGCCGATAGGTTGCAGAGGATATAATTGCATCAGTGAGACACTTTCAGTGTCTCGCCAAGATGCGATTCTTTTCAAAAGAGTTTTGACCGCCTGCTGAGCCTGCGTGGAGAATGCTCGACCAACCAGGAGGAGCTGAGACAAGTCGTGGCAGTCTGATTAGAACGCAGAATGCCAACACGGGACGAATGCAACGCGAATCGGCGGTGAGCTCAGGAGCATTCAAAGCGCTCGGCTAGGGTGGTTCAAACAGGACACGATGCCAAGATCGGGAATGAATGCGGTAGCTGCTAAAGAACCGGGCAGCGCTCTTCGTATTAATTTCACCGCCATGATTGAACGCAAATAAAAGATCTGAAAATTCCTACTCCCCGAGGGATCGATTTTTGTGTTCTAAGGGCCGGTTATTATTTTGATATTTTAAAGCATTTTTTTTTCCTTTGTAGAGTAGTTCCCGATTATGCATTCGGGAGTCGTTGATTTTCATCACCTTTTCTTTAATGTATGCTTTTTGTAACTCAAATTGAACTGAATGCAAAGCAGACCAATTTTGAAACTACCGCTAACGTGTATCAATTTCACTTTCTTTATTTTTCCTCGCGGTTCCACGGGCGCTTCGACAGTGGATCGGGGACGGCAGGGATGAGTTTGGGACGGCAGCTCTGAGGGAAGATTTTGGGGACGGGCGGGGACGATACTATAGAAATTTTTCAAAATATATATATATATATATATATATACACAATTACATATATATATGAATTTTTAAAAATATATTATATAGAGAGAGAGAAAGAGAGCAATTTGAAATATCAAATATGTGCAACAATTTCAATATGACAATACGTGCATAGATAAAGAGTATAACAGCAGTATAACAGCAATATAGCAACAGTATAACAACAATATAACATAAAGGTAAACACTAATAGCAATGCCAATAACTTAACAATTAAATATAAAATCATTTTGTTCAAGTTTTAACACTAAAGTTAAATAACTCAAAGATCAACGTCTCAAACTTTAAAGTTTAAATACAACAATCTGTCAATCTATGACACTATGCCTCATTCGGGCTATCAATATCAAAAGCACTATCAGGTTACCGCTACTCACTGGTGGACATCCAAAAGGAAGCTGGCCGTTCCTATTCCTACTTGTACTTTTCCTATCAATCTCTAACGTAGTTTCCTGGCCCTCTCATAGCGAGATTTTCTACCCTTAGCTGGGGCCAGTATACAGATGCCAGCACTTTGTATAAAAACTTTAAATTAAAACTTAAAAAGATTTCGGATTTTATTATTTTAATTTTATCTTCTCGCCGTTGCGGTGAAATAAAGATACAATGTTGATAATTTATTTTGGTGATTTTTAATTTTAATTTTGATATGGTAATACTGCTCTGAAGCAAGACGGGATATTTCATTAGACGATGACTTTATTTTATTACCGGCACAATAGCCTTGTTTCAAAACCAAAACTTATTAGTCGTGAATTTTTCGTTGTTCCACCTGAGACGCTGCCTCCCCCTGCCGCCTCCCAACCGGACGCTTTCAGAGACTTGGGATTTCATGAGACGTTCCTTGGCCGCCCCACCGCCAGCTGACGGAGAGATGTTTTCAGACGGAGACGTCATACTGGTGACGCCTCTTTAGAGATTTGCCTAAAGGCCCTGAAATGCCTTGCGACCAGAGCCCCGCCCAGACGCATTTTTAAAAGTGCTTTTGTGCACCTTATTTTTTAAAGCCAGCATGGGGCCAACCTGCCTAGTGCGGGACCCATCTCAAAGCCTCTAAATGAAATAAAACTCTCAAATTGCTTTCTTTTTTACTCATATATGCATTTGATGTTTTGGAGCAGCTAGGTGAAGAAGAGGAAAACCAGTGAGAAGAGTGAGTGAAAGAGTGAGTTTGAGGTGCTGCAAGTGCAAGAGGGGGGAGAAGGAGAAAGAAGAAGAAGAGGAGGAGCATTCTACACCAATTTTGAAGGATTTTTCAAGCACAAGGTAGGATTTTATGACTGTTTTTCTTAGTTTTTTCAATTTTTGTTTTGTTTTGTTTTCCAAGTTTTTAGATTCATTTTGAAAAATGTAGTTTGATGTTTTTAATGGGCATTGAAATGAAAATCAAAACATGAATATGCATTTGCAGCCACATGTCTATGAAATTATGATTAAAAATTTAATCATAATTTCATATACATGGCTGCAAATGCATATTCATATTCTTAATTTTCATTTCAAGGCTCATTTTTTTTTCTTTCATCTTTCCATCAAGATTCATCATGAAATTTTAAAATTTTATTTTCAAATTTGTTAAACAGAAACTAGGCTGAAACTAGGCACTTATAGAATTTATTTGTTTATTGCAGTGTCACAATGAGCTCTCATGACAATGATGACATCAACATGAGTGAGGATGAAGCTCATTCACATAGTGATGTTGATCCTGAATATGAACCTGGAGTTGAGGGGGATGACCATGGGGATGAGCATGAAGTCCAAACTAGTTCCATGGCAAGTGAAGCAAGTAATGTAAATTGCCCTTCTGCAATATTGGCAAAGTATGCTAGGGGTCCTTTTGATCCCACTTCCCCTCTCAAACAATTTGCAACAAAAGATCTAAGCAGGCAACCGCAAGCGGCAACAACTGGTGGCACAAGGAGGTGGAAGTGCAACTTTTGTGGTGGTGGGTGGTATGGCAGCATCACTAGAGTTAATGCACACCTCCTTTTCATTAAAGGAAAAGGTGTGGGGATATGTCGTTTTTTATTAAAACCGGAAAACCTGAAATTCAAAATTGAAATAAATAAGTTATGGGGTGTTCATGATGATACTCCAGTTGCACTTGTGCCTACTACTTTGTCTCATAGGACACAGCTTCAGCATAGCCAACAACAGAGATCTAGCCATACTTTGCAGACGAGAGTAGGAGGGACACCAGGTTCTTCTTCTAGGGCCTATGCAGGAGAGGGGAGGGGGAAACGGAAAGTGCAAAGTCAAACTCAAAGTAACCCCATTGCAGATTTGTTTAATGTGCAGCTCAAGGATGAGATAGATGATGCCATTGGCAAGTTCTTCTTTGCCAATGGCATCCCGTTTCATGTTGCCCGATCTCCTTATTTTAAGGATATGATATCGATGGTGGCAAAGGGAGGACCATCATATGTGCCACCAGGTGAGACGAAATTGAGGACAACGATCTTGGATAAGAACTATTCCAAGATCAATTTGTTGATGGAGAAGATGAAGGAGTGTTGGATTGAGACAGGATGTAGCATAGTCATGGATGGGTGGACGAACATTAGCCATCGTCCACTCATTAACATCATGGTTACATGTACTGAGGGCCCATATTTTCTTAAGGCAGTTGATTGTTCAGGGCATCGCAAAGATGCTGATTTTCAGTTTGAGGTTCTCAGAGGTGCTATTGAGGAGGTTGGGCCACAAAATGTGGTCCAAGTTGTGACAGATGCTGCGCATGTGTGCAAAGCTGCAGGGAGACTTATTGAGGCTACTTATAGGCATATCTGGTGGACACCATGTTGTGTGCATGCCATGAACAATGCACTCAAGGACATGGGAAAGATTGAATGGATTAGAGCAGTGGTTCATGATGCGAGAGATGTGCAGATGTTTATCTGCAACCACCACACATCACATGCACTTTTTAGGACCTTCGCTAAGAAGGAGTTCCTGAAACCTACTGATACGAGATATGGTTCTTATTTCATTCTCTTAGACAGAATGATTGAGTTGCAAGAGGCACTGCAACTCATGGTCATGACAGCAGATTGGAGTAGGTGGGCCGAGTCTAGGACAAAGCATGGGAGGAAGGTGAAGGATACAGTGAAGAGCGATGTGTTCTAGGCTGATGCAAAATATATTGTTGCCATCATTAAACCAGTTTTCCAAGTTATCAGGTATGGGGATGCGGATGCACCTAGCCTTGGAGAGGTGTATGAGTGCATTGATTCTATGCTTGATCAGATGAGGGCTGTTGTGCGAGAGAGGGACCCTACATTAGCATTCTACCACGAGCACATTCAGCCAATCATTCACAGGAGATGGGAGAAGCTCAACACTCCCTTGCACATGGCAGCCTATGCACTTAATCCTAAGTGGTACTTGACTAGGCCTGGTAGAGTAACACCGATACAGGATGCAGAGGTGAAGGCAGGGTTCTTTAGGTGCATTGAGAGGATGTATGATGATGTAGATGCCAGTGTGATTCGCACTGAGTGGACCAAATTTGCCACTCTTAGAGGTTATTCAGATGCAGCCAAGATGGATATGCGAACTATGGCGCAGGAGGACCCAATTTTGTGGTGGACTTGCCATGGATCAGGATCTTTGACTACCACTCTAGCCATTCGATTGTTATCTCAGGTTTCTAGTTCTTCAGCTGCTGAGAGGAACTGGTCTACATATAGCTTCATCCACTCTCTTAAGAGGAACAGACTTACCTCTAGGAGAGCAGAGAAGCTTGTGGCTGTACATAGTGCTTTGCGTCTCATTGACCGCAAATCACTTTTGTACAAAGAGAGTCCAGCAGCACGGTGGGATGTAGACCCAGAGGAGCCAGCACAGATTGATGAGGATGCTGCAGTTTCGGCTTCAGATGCAGGGCTGGTTGGTATTAGTTTGGCAGTGCTTGATCGCGAGGATTCTAGTAGTTCGAGTGATGAGGAGTTTGGGGATGATTAGAGGCCTCCCTTAACTACATTTTTGCATTTTGTACTTATTTTGATTATGATATCAAACTATCAATGTACTCATGCTACTTATTTTTATCATTATGATATGATATTATGATGTGACATGTCATATTTTCGATATTCATATAATAGAAATCTCAAATTCGACAATTTCATTTGTCAAATTTTAATATTTTATTTGATTAGTGATTACTAATAGTTTTCAAGTATTCAAAATGTTAGTATTTGCAATTTTACTAATTTGCCAAAGTTTAATTTGAATTGTTATTCTAAAACATCTTCTTATAACTAGTTATTCAAGTACCCTATGTATATCAGCGCCGCCCCCCCGCCGCCGTCCCCCCGCCGTCCCCCCGCCGTCCCCAAACTTAGACCCCTTGTCCCCCCGTCTCCGAGACCCGTCCCCCACATGGAGACGCGTCCCCTTCAGGAGACTCCGTGGAACATTGATTCCATTGCAATAACATTTTGGAGTTATAAGGAGTTTGTCTACAAATTGTATGACTAAATGTCAAGGGCTGGAGTAGTTCTTTGCATTGAGTAAATTGCATGACATCTATTTGACAAAATGTCTCACATTGGTAAATGCATTTCTTTAAGTTAGTTTGCTTGCCAACTGTTTGTCAAAATGTCTAGTTGGCTGTAGGTTAATATTTATTTGTATTTGTTGCATCTTAATTCATCTATTGCATTTGGAAAGTACAAAAACAAGTGCATTATCATATTAGCAGTAGTTGTGGAGTTAGATATGTTGGAAATATTGTCATTGATGTCAAAGTGAAATAGATGGAGTGAAAAGGTTTGTAAGGTTGAAAAGGAGCACAATTAAAGAGAGCAGCAACGTGTTGAAGATCATGAGATTCAGCTCATGAGACTTACTGGTAGTGGCTTTCAAGTTTGAAGAATATTCAGAATTCAGACCTCAAGTAGATCGTTCAGTTTGAAGAATGATTCAGAATTCAGACCTTTTAATCGTTAGATTAGAGTATCATAAGTTTCATTATGAAAAGGCTTAAATAGAATCACCATAAAGTTTAAGATGCTGGTTGATGTTGGCTTGACTCGACTCAGAGATGTTACATTCAGATTCAGATTTAGAGATGTATGACAGATCTTCAAGAAGATATATGGAAAAGTTTATGAGCAGACTTTGAAGAACTTATGAACAGCTTACGAGTATCAAAAGAACATAACAACAAATATCTCAGAGAGAAAAGGCATATTGTCTTGAACCCAAGGCTCTCAAGAGATCAGGTTGAACAACTGACACAGATACACATGAACTGCAAGTTACCTCTTGTTCACTTATTTGGAGAATTGAATATTTTGTTGCCCAAGTTGATGACTAATAAGGAGAGCAGCTATTTACATAAATCAAGCTTGTACACAAAGACAAGATACCGATGATACTCAAAGGATAAGGTCATGTTGATGTTGCTGATAACGTGTCCTCAGCAATGGCCCTGAAGATAAATTATATTAAGCAGAGTTTATATTAAGCAACGATCTTTTTAAGGATGATACAGATTTGATTTAAAAAGGGCACATAAAGACAGAATCAAATAAGACAAATGAAGAAAGGACAAAAACAAATAAGACAAAAATAGAACAACCTCAGATTTGCAAAAAGAAAAATTCAGAAAAGGTGCGATTAGTTTTGTTTAGAGAAAAAGAAACAAAGTAAGAAAAAGACGATTTAAGAAAAGGACAAATGAGATAAGGACAAAAACCTAATAAGACAAATTTAAAAAGTACGATTCCATACATGTTTTATTTCTGAAAAGGTGCGATATAATAAAAAGATACGTCTTAACTCCAAATGGTGCGATCTTCAAAGGACGTGTTTATTAAATCTGAAAAAGCATCAAAGAACATGTTTTAGAAATAATGCGATGGTTTGAAAGTGATTTATAAGGGATGCGTTTTTACAAAGGACGTGTTTTTTTCTAGAGGCAGATCTCTAATGAGATGACCTTCCATTAGATGAAGAATATATATATATATTTGATATTCAAAAATGGAGCTGTGTGTGTAAGGAATAACTGATAAATCATAAAAACACGAATGTGGCTGTGTGTGAAAAATTGAATATCATCAAAGGATAGAGAGATTTGGGTTATAGATTTTATTGAATATCATTGATGATAAATAGAGGATATGATCTGAATCAGAGTCAAATGAAATAAATATTATTTGAAGTGAGTGAAGGAAACGTATGGTGTTGAATGTGTAAGTATAAAGATTATATCATCTGAACTCAAGCAGTTGCTGATAGCTGAGTAAAATAAGAATTGCAACATGTGTGTATGAAGTTAAAAAGAATATCATATATACACCAGCAAATCTAAAGAGAATATAAAAAGTGGATTTGGCTGAGTTGAGAAGAGTGATTAAGCAAAGTTTTTGAATACATTTGGGCAGACATATGAAACATATGAAGGCAGATTATAAATAGGAATACGTGCAGATTAGAGAATATCTTGAAGACTAAATTCATGAGAAGATTGTGAATAGTGATGATCAGTTTTCTAAAAGGAGTTTGTGCACAGTCTGGATCAGATTTGTGAAGAATGTATGCAGATCTTATAAAGCAGATTGAAGTGAAATAAGTGCAGATTTTGGATACAGTAATAAGTATTGAAGACAAAACATATACATCAGATTTGTAAGAAAATTGTTTGAGCAAAAATTGTCCATCATCTGTTGAGGAAGCAACAATTGAAGGTGGAACATTATCATTCAAATTATAATCTTTGCTAAGTTGGTGCTTGGCAAGTAGGGGTTGATGCACCTTGTAGGTTGGTGTCTACTAAATCAGCATTAGGGGTTGAAGCTCCTTGTAGGTTGGTGCCTACTAAATCTGGATTAAGGGTTGGTGCTCTTTGTAGGTTGGTGCCTACTAACTACTCATTTAGTGATTCAAGTAGGTTGGTGCCTACATTCATTGTAAAAGTTTATATAATTCATAAAAGTACATTGTTTGTACCGTGGTTTTCTCCCGTAAGGGTTTCCACGTAAAATCTTGGTGTCAACTTGTTCATATTGAGTTATTCTTGCATAGTTGATTTGTATTAGAGTTTGAAGTTGATAAGAGTTGAAAGGGAAAAAGTTAGTTGATATACTGATTCACCCCGCCCCCCCCCTCTCAGTATATCTTTGTGCTCTTCAAGATACATCTCATTTTATCAACAAATATCAAGTTGTACAATCAGCCATTGCATATCAGCACTTACAGCAATTGCAAGACAACTGTTTGACAGAATTTCAAAGGCAAATTTGAGAAGTTTTGGGCCAGAATTTGCAAGGCTCATTACATACATTTTCAAAAAGAAGTTCTGCATTTGAATGAGAAAAAACATAGAACATGCCCAGTATGAAAATTCCATTCAGTGCTTTAAAATGCTTTCAAAGGTTCCTCAGATTAAAATTTCTGCTAAGATTTTAAGTTAGAATGTAAGATGGAACTCAAAAAACAGTACAGGAATGTCAAATTTCTTAACAATGGAAACTAATGAGTTTTAAAAAAAAAAAAAATCACTCGAAAGAAAAGGGTGGGAACAGAGGAAAAAAATTAATTCTCCCATTTAAGCATTACCCATTGTGACATCCATGACCCCCACGTGGACAAAGGCGTAAAACACCACATGGTAAGCTCATATCATCAAACATCTGGAAAACATAGAAATTTGAAATCAATTACATGCCTAATTAAGAAACAAGCATTCCCACAACTTAAATAAATACAACAATACTTGATCTTAGAAATTTACATTCAAGGAAAAAAAATAATAGGCATATACCAGAAGCACGTGGTGAAGAGGTATTCGATAATATGCTGCAAGTGGGCCCACCTTAGAAATAAAAATCAATATTTAAATAACAGGTCAGTACAAATTCCAACTGGAGATGGACATCCATTCAAAATACACTGATAAAAAAAAAAATAGAAGCCTCAAAAAACACTTAATAGACATTCACACATAATAAAGGTGCAAATTCTTCTTTCTATAACAATGTGTCAAGGCAGTGAGTCTTTGAATGCCAACAAGGTTAGTGTGCAATGACTTCAATTATCTATTGAAAACAAAATCAGTCTATTGAGTTTTTGTCCTTCAATATATGCACCCTAACTTGACCTTTACGGCTGATTCTCCCTTGCTGCACACCCCTGGCCTTTTAGCCATGTTTTGGATGTGCTATGTGGGGAAAACTAGTGGAAAAAGCCTTCATAAGGTGCGCCCAAACTTAAGAGTTTCCCTTTTTAAGTATGGTACATTTCATTAATGAGTTTGCCATTTTTTAAAACTTCCAGGTGGAAAAAATCGGTGGTTAAACCTTCATTGGCACGCCCACAGCCACCTATTGCCCTATTTCATGACTTCGGCAGGATTATCATATGGTTTTACCACTCTAAAGGTGCATCAGCAAGAGAAAGGGTAGGTTATGCCACAATAAATCTGCAGCAACTTCACTTGACCGTTTTATTCCTTCCTTAGGCCCACTTTATTAATGTTATATCCACTATGTCTCATGTCTTAGGCAGAGAATTGAGGTGGCAAAGCCACTCATAAAGTGTGCCCATACTAAATTCCTTCATTTAAAATGGGGCACAGATTTAAGAGAGTAAAACCATGTTCAAAGTGCACCTGCTTTCTGCCTTCAAACTTCCTTTGATGTTGGCAGGGAAAATCTGCCCTGTTTTCTGATGTTTGGCGGAAAATTTTGTTGGCAATGCCAATCAAAAAGTGCACCATGCTTGACTTTAAACTTATCCTTTAAGGTTGGCATTGAATTCACATGGTTTTGCCACTTATTCTCTGCATCTGACCTGCTGGCTGCTGCTCTGAATCCTCCTTATTCTGCTGTACTTGTTTGTTGTACTTTTGCAATAAAGAAAAAATTGCATCTGCTCAGTGGTTTGTCCTCAACTTCTGCCCTTTATGTTCGCTCTGCAAGTTGGAAGACTGCTGCACATCAACTCTCTCATGAATATGAATGAGGAACTGGAAAATAAATGACAAGTTTACCTTATAAGAATACATAACATTTTCTTGAATATCCTCAGCAGTCATTCTTGATTTCTGCAATAGGTCAGCCCTAACTCGAGGAAAACATGAAAATTTTGTTTTTCACTTGAAAATTTTCATGGGCGTAACAAGGTGGTCTAGTTGGCAATGTATCCCTAAGGCTACAGGCTCACTTACAGCAGTGCTGCAGTGTTTTTCTGGGGCTGCAGATGTTCTGAATGGCTGCAAACTAACCTACAGCAGTGCCAAGTGTTCCCCATGTGATCTGGGAACCCATCAGGCATCAGTTCAGGCCGAGAGCAGAATTCAGAAGACCACCTGTTGGATAAACTTATGTTGCTAGTGGCCAACTGATTAAGTGCCATGGGATGGACAGGGAGCATGGCATTTGGTGAGTTGATCTTGTGGATGTGATCGGCATGAGTTGGAACATCACCATTGCATTAGTAACAACTTGTCCAAGTCAGTGTTTTACAAAAAATGCATCTTGGTTCGGCAACATGGTAGTGGAATTGAGAATGGAAGTATGCTAATTTGCAGGATGGTGACCATATTGGAAATCATTTGCATATTTGGATTCCTCTCGAAAAGTAGTGCAATTTCCCAAAAAAAAACAGGAGCACTTTGTTTCAGATCCATATGGAAAAGTTATGGCAACCAGAAGATGGGTGTGTCTGCTGTTGACGGAAGTATTATAGCCCACATGTTTTACTGTTGCACCATGTTTTTATCAGTGCTAAAGGTCTGATCTGGGCATGAGTATACTTCCATTGGTTGTATTCAACCTTTGGCTAATGGTTGGATCCATTTGGAGTGTATTTGGATCATTACAAACAGTGTTTTTGCATCATAACCATAGTTACAAGACTCACCAGACTCAGCAAGCCCTAAGGTGAGCAAGCTTGGACAAGTCGAAAGATCTGGACTCAACAAAGACTCATCCTTCTATAACTCTCTTTGTGACTCTAGAATACCCTAAAAAAGTCAAGTACAAAATCCCATTCCCTCTGCCCGAGACTGAAAAATGATGCTCTTGCCATGCAAATGTGCCAAATGTAACCAAATGCAAATATAAAAATGCCAAATTAGTGCAAATTGTATGTACTTCTGCTTGTGTTTACTTCACACGCACAACCAGCTCCCATTTCCTACACAGTTTAGATCTTAGTAATTGCGGGGGCCAACACTATAAGGGAGACACAAAATGGAAAGGAGTGCAGATGGAGCAAATAAAAGCTTTAAGTCCTTAAAAAAATCTAATATTTCATGGCTTTTTTTATTTTTCAATTTGCTGAGACTCAGTGCGAAGTCTGAGTCCAAGTCAAAAATCAAGTAGCAATGCAGCAGAACAATCATTGGCTATTTAAAGGATTTTATATGATTAATTACATCATAAATCATTAAAAACACCAAAAGAAAAGGGCTTTTCAACTTTTTAGTTATTTGTATTCCACAGGAATAGAAGGCCAAAAAATGCCATTTGGTAACTGAAAAAATCAACAAGGGAAAGAAAGAAAGAAAGGCAGACAGAAAAGAGGGGAATACAGTCTTGTTTTGGCTGCCATTTTGAGGGCAGTGACCTTCACCTTCCAACAGCATGAGTTTACTTCAGAGGGCAGCAAGCAAAGCAGAGAGGAGGCTGAAGACCCTACAATTAGTGGTTGTTTGGGATACCATTGTTGATCTCCAATAATTGATGCACGACAAGATTGCAGGTCGGACAGTCATATATCTCTTATAGGCGTTGCATGATGGACCAAATGGAATCAATGCACCTAAGACCTTTGTTTACGTGAGTGTGAAGACAACATCCGTTACATCGAAGACTGGGATAGCTTCTAGTATCTAGAGTTAGTTGTTGTAGGTCATGTTTCTTTAGGAGAATGTGCTTTTGGGTATTGTAAGTCCTGCTGAGGCTATGTAAAACTGTTGTACATTATGGATCAGTGGCATGAGGAGTAGAAGCTCACTCTTCATAGAGTTTTATTCTCATTAGAGAGTTTCTCCAGATGTATTTTTGGTGTTTGCAATTATGTGTGTACAATTGTTTGTTTTTCTGCATTTCGAGTAGTATTCAGGTTTAATTAAATACTTCTCAATTTAAATCCATATGCTGATGGAGTGGAGTGGAGAATAGCTACCCTAGCTTATAGATAATCCTCAAGCTATTTCTGCAGTTAAATTATTCTCCTTGGAAATCCGTTGACATTGCAAGCCATACACCAAAATTCTCCCAGCACTTTTGCTTCCATAGACAAAGGCACATCCTGGGCCCACAATTAAGGACCCTCATAACATGAGAACAATAGGAAAGGAAATCTTCATGGAAATGTCTTTCAAACTAAGCTATTAAAAATACCACACCAATATCAAGCTCATAACCATACACATATGTCATTGTGGTAATACTTTTCACACTAAATTATTATAATTCCTGTCCAAGTCAAATTAGAGAGAAACAGAAAAGTCAACTTTGTCATGCTTTTCACACTAAATTTATGCTATGTTACCGGTTCGCAGGGTTTTGGCCCGGGTCCTGGTCCGGGTTCGCACTGGATCCGGGTCCTGGTCCGGTCCTTCTGCTGGTTCGGCCAGGGTCCTTGCATTTGGGCCTTGGTTCGCCGGTGAAGAACCCAGGCGAACCCGAGCAGAACCCGGGCGAACCCAAGCAGAACCCGGGCGTCTGGGCATCAAAAAGGCATTTTTTTTTGTTTTTTTTTATTGTTTCCTTCACTTTGACTTTGACCCACGCCCATGGGAACCCTAAAAGTGACCTCTAAAACATGTTAAACACCTAAACTGCCTCATTTTCATTCATTTGTTTTGCAAACAAGCATTTTCATTCAAAGAGGCTGACTTCTTATTTTAACTTGTTGGATTGACAAAAGGAGTTGAATATTGATTGTTGAAGCTTCTACAACGATTGCATTGCCATTCCTACAGATTTGCAAGTGTTCATTGGCTGCTACAAAGATTGTTGAAGATTATTTTTGCAAAAAGGTATGTTTTTCTCATTTTTTTCTCATTTTTTCATTCTTTTTTTTTTGTTTTACAAACAGAAACTTTGTTTTGCATCTTTTTTTTTCTGTTCTTCTATGAATGTATACATTGTGCAAGATTCAAAAGAGCTAGGTTTTAATTTTTAAAAAATTATTATATTTTGTTTTCATTCAAATTTTGAATGTGTTGTTTGCAAAACAAATTGCCATAGGAATCACAATGTCAATGGGTTCTACCTCCGGCTCCATAGCTAAACCAAACCCAAAGTTCAAAACAAGTGCAAATTCTCCTCTATGGCAGTATGTTGAAATGATAAGACAGCTTCCAGGTGGTGGTGGTTATGTTTGGAAATGCAATGGGTGTGATGTTCAATATTCTAGTTCATACCATAGGGTGAAAGCACATTTGTGTGGCATAACTGGAAAAGGCATCTCACCTTGCCCTGGAAAGAAAGATGCCCCTATTCAACCTGAGACAATTGCAAAATACATTATGGAGCAAGAACTAGCAGATCAACGGGAAGCCCAAAAAGGAAATCACCCTTTGTCAAATAAAAAATCAAAGGGAATGCAGCCCCCATCTAATCCCAATCCCAATATTGTGGTAGAAGACCACCCATTTATGGCCATTCCAAATCTTCAAGCTCAAAGTGCACAACCTTTTGCAAACAAGAGAGCAAAGGGACCTTTGGAAGTTGCATTTCAAAATGAGAGTAGAGCCCTTGCCGACCAATGTGTAGCAAGATGCATATATGCCAATGGACTATCTTTTAATGTTGTTCGTTCTCCATATTGGAAAGAGATGTTGAGAACGGTTAATGAAGCTCCAAAAGGGTACAAGGGCCCGGGTTATGAGAAGGTGCGTAGCACTTTATTGGAAAAGGAGGTTGAGTTGGTTGAAGATGCATTGAAGCCTATAAGAGATTCATGGGTTGAGACAGGTGTGTCCATTGTTTCAGATGGTTGGAAGGACTCAAAAAATCGGCCTTTGATCAATGTCATAGCGGTGTCCCCTAAAGGGGCAATGTTTTTGAAAGCCGTGGATTGTGAGGGGCAAGTAAAAGATGGGCAATTTATTGCTAATATTCTTATTGCAGCCATTGAGCAAGTGGGAGCCCGCAACGTTGTTCAAGTTGTAACGGACAACGCAAAGAATTGTAGAGCTGCAGGGTTGTTGGTTGAGGAAAGATATTCACATATCTTTTGGACACCTTGTGCGGTCCATTCACTCAATCTTATGCTGCAAAAGATTGGGAATAAAATTGAATGGATCAAACAATTGTATACTGAGGCTGAGGACATTCAGATGTTCGTCACCAACCACCACTTGTCTCAAGGGATCTTTAGAACATTTTCAAAATTGGAGCTATTGAAGGTAAGAGAAGTAATATTTACATTTGTCATTTTCTGATTTTCATAATTTGATTGTTCAATCTAATTTAAATTCTTCTTTAAAGTTTATTTTTAAATATTAATTATTTTTTTTAATTTGCAATAGGTTGCAGAAACCCGCTTTGCCTCTAATACAATCGTCTTGAGACGACTTGTGAAAGTTAGGCAAGCACTTTCTAGCATGGTAATTAGCACCAATTGGTCTATATGGAGGCAAAGCAGCACTGAAAGAGCAACAAGAATTAAGAGCCTGATATTAGATGACTCATGGTGGGATCGTGTGGAGTATCTCCTTAGCTTCACCGAGCCCATTTTGAGTATGATTCGCTATACTGACATGGACAAGCCATGCATTGGACAAATATATGATGGTATAGACTCAATGCTTGAGAAGATCAAGTGCACCATAAATGCAAGAGAGCAAGACCCTGAAGAGACTTTCTTCAAACAAGTGCATACAATTGTTGAAGAAAGATGGAACAAAATGACAACTCCATTACACCTTCTTGCCTTTGCATTGACTCCAAAATACTACAGCTCTCAGGTTCTTTCACAACCAGGAAGGCTTCCTCCATATAGAGATTTAGAAGTGGCTGAAGGGTACAAGGCAGCATTTGTGAGACTCTTCCCTGATCGAGATTTGCGGAGTGTAGTCACGGATGAGTTCACTGATTTTGTGCACTCAAATCATCTAGATGTTGATGCCTCCCGTGATAGGTTCTTAAAGGATGTTCATTCTTGGTGGTACTTCCATGGACAATACTTCCAAAATTTGCAGCCCCTTGCAATCAAAATTTTATCACAAGTAAGTTTAATAAATTTTCATATTTTAGTTTTAAAAGTTTCATAATTCCATTTATAAATTTTTAATTGTTTACTTTGTCTTCATAGGTTGCTAGTTCATCCGCATCTGAGAGGAATTGGAGCACATATTCTTTCATCCACTCAGTAAAGCGCAATAAATTGCTGTCAAAAAAAGCGGAGAACTTAGTATATGTGCATTCCAACTTGCGTCTCCTTTCACACAAACAACCTAACTACAAGGACGGGGAGACGAAGTTGTGGGATATAGTGCCAGAGGATACTGACTTGGATGCTTGCAGTTCCCAACATATTGCATATGAGGATGAGGATATCCAACAGGGGCATGGGCACATTAGTAGTGCTAGTGATGGTGCCATTGGCACTACTTGTGATTCATCTAGTCTTCCTAATGTCAATGTTGACATTGATATGGATGATCTAGAGAATCCATATGATGATTAAAACTTTGAAAGTGTTGTAATATTGAACTTGAAGTTTGAACAATGAATATTTATCATGCATGTTTTAAATGACATTCAAGTTTATGGTGGTTTTGTTGTTTATATGATGTTATCAGTTATGTGATATTCTAATCCTAATTCTGAATTCATGCTTCTAGGCTGCATATATATATATATATATATATATATATATATTTTACATATTTTGTAATTTGTACTAACGAACCCAAGACGAACCAAACCCACCCCCCAAAAAATTTTGCCGAACCGGCGAACCGAACCCGCAAACCCGAACCGGCTACTTAGAATTTATGTTTAAATGATAGTAAAATAACATGCAACACTCATAAGCATGCAGATAATATCAGTTTACCCAAGGTCTCACATTACCATAAGCTCCACTCATCCCATTGTAGAAAATGCATTCTTTTTCCAAAAGCAATTCAGAAACTATTCTAGGCCTACAGAAATAGAATGGGCAAAAATGAAAAAACCCATAATTGCATGCTTATCTATTGGTAAACAAGGAATTAGCACCAACAGCCTAAGCATAAGATATTCCATTCGAGTTGAACTGTCATTCTGATTACTCATAATTACACAGCCCTCACTTGATAACCAAGGATCAGAACAGAAATCATATGCTACCATACAATAGTTGCTCTCTTACCTCATTATACTCGCCAAAGACAATGTCTTGAGAGTACTTAACACTTAAATATCTCTCCAAGCTTGGGGCAACATGTGCAGCACAAGGCTACGAACACATTCAGCAAGTAACACAACAATTGGTCTAAAAGCACACTTTGGGCATAACTCAAAGCTTAATTTAAGGTATCTTCAGTTCCACCAGCCACGAGACAACCAGGTAAGTTTGTTCATTCTATAATTTTAATTTATCACATTTAATTTCATTTCATTCACTTTCAAAATTATTTTACCTTTCATTTTCTTTCTCAAGGTATCTTATCTTGCTTCAATAGTGGACAAGCTAAGTAACTTGAGGGGAAAAACGTATATATCAAAAATGGTTGCAAAATTGTTTGCATGAGTTTTGGCGCACTAGCCTTCCATCATGACATTTTTGCCATCGTTGGGCCAAGATCATTTCCCTTTTACCATTATCCTTAAAGGGCTTTGGGTGCCTTAAGGCTTAGATTGTATTATAGGTCCCACTTATGATTCCTTTCTCAATGTCTCTCTGCACAACCACCTAATTACATCTTCCCATTGAGCCCCTTTTAACCATTACCATGTCCATTAACCTAACACAAAGTTTTTGGCCCTAGATGAACATATCAAATGAGCCCCATCTTACCCATAGGCACACCCAATGAGTTCAGTCATGGCCAAAACCTTCTCCCATGCACCTTTTTAAAAGATGGAAAGGGTTAAGTAGAAAACTACTAATCCTTCCAAATTGGCAATTCATAACAACTCAATCTAGCCATTGCAAACATAACTCTTACACTCTTAAACATTCTTTTGCATTCTTGCAACTAAACCCTCAAAAGGTCCTATCAAAGAGCTTTGTTGCATCAAATCCAGATCTGTGGTATAGGTCTTCTTACAACACAGTGGAAGCTCCACATATTCCTTGCTGATAAGAATTCCTATACACCTAAAGATTACCTTGATCTAATTAGTTTTACTGAGTACCAATCACTGATAATTTGTGCATTTTCAAACAAGATGAAGGACTAGAATAAATGTCTTCAAAAAAATGACATTAACCGGATCAACAACAAACTCTGATTCAAGATAATAGTTTTACATATGAAATGAAAAAAGAGAGTAGCAGAGTAAGGAATTCTTGTACTTGACTTCGATTTTGTAATAATTTGTTAAAATTAGAGTCTTTTTTGATGATATTATTCCTTAGAATGAATCTAAATGAAATTTCAATTAAATTCGAGTAGATGGCAGACTCGATACACCAAGGCTTATTATAAATATGCCTCATAAGTTTGTTTTGAATGTAATTACTGTTTGTGTGCACGTCAAAGAAACTAAATTAGTTTAACAGAGACTGTGGGCAATGAACAGTTAAGAGGCTAAGACATTATAAACACACCTCATAAGGCACATTATAGCTCCTTGGTGAAAGCCATGTATTTTGTGAGATTATGAGATATAAGTTGGAATCTGACAATTTCTTTTGTTTTTGTGCAAATTTATTTGTCTTTTTGAGTTCCAAAGGACTTTGCATATATTTCTTGTTATGGTTCTCTATTCATGTGCTATTTGTTTGAATATTTGTCTATGCAAGTGATGTCGCAAACACTAGATTTGTTGTGAAAATTTATATGGTCTCTTTGCTTCAATGATTATTGTCATGTTTTTCATCTTGTTTGATCTTTGACTTTTGTGTTTGTCTTTTAGCTCTAGGTTCAAAACCCTAGCCAATGTTGGACAAGATAAGACTATCAATTCGGAATTATGCAATGAGTGCAAAAGATGGTGCAATTGCAAGATATTGAAGTACAAGTCCAGTTCTGCATTCACTTTCCCTACCTTATTCCAAGAAAAATCATTGTTATAAAAAAAGTCTGATACCCTAAATCATTATGATTCCCTCAATTAACACAATGGTCGAAGCAAATGTTCCTCCCAATATAGCCTACAATGGTCAACCTAATATTTTGTATATTGCTGTTGCCTTGCAAACAATTTTTTTTCCTAGATATCATTGAATGTAAAATAGCAAATTGCATAGCCTAGCCTCCAGAAGCCATTGAAGCAGGTTAGTACCACAGATGATGTGCATAAAGCTCTCCATTTTCAATCATCTACTTACAAAAAAGCTCTCGCATGGCTACTGCACTTTGAAAATCCACTGACAGCATATGAAGGCAATCATAATTTCAAAAAGTTGTGCAAGAATGAATTCGAGTAGAAGAGATATCGAAAGTCCCATATCACTAGTTACATTGCATTGAGTAGGTGTGGCCTGCCAATGAAACCCCACAACAACTTGATTACAGGTTCTGCAGACTCATTAATTACTTGTGGCATGATGTTGATTGTCACTAGAAAAATAACTTTTTAGGAAATATATGGTTACTCAATGTCCAGTCACAGTTTATTTCCAAGCAAAAGAAATATTATAATAGAATATTTAACTTTGTCTCTGACTATCTGTCCTTGGGAATCATTTCAATTACTTATCTACAAATCAGTCTACAAACCAACATATTTTAGTGAGAGAAATCACCAACATCAAGTCACTATTGAGTAGCATTGACAAGCTTCTTTGCCAAGTCACACAAATTCTCTATTCAAGATGGCACTTTTTACTGAGAATGCAATCACACTCCTTTACACAATGTATAACCCTGGGATGTGTTGCCACAAATGTCTTCACAGCCCAATCTGTCGTGGTGCAACTGCCTCCACAACATTCTTTCATTGTGCCACATAATCAGTTATGTGTAGTTCCCTAACACCGCAAAAATCAATGCTTTCATGGAGCAACAGACCTATAAGGCAACACAAGATCGGAACACACCATACAGTTAATATTTCAATCATCGAACCTAGAATCACTTATCCACAATATTTTTAATTTCAGCATGTAAATCAGCCATTCGTTCCATGTACTAATCCCCTAAAGGTTATTTAAATTTTTGCACTGGGAACCATGCAAACTGCAAAGGCAACAAATGGAGATTGTTCCCGTTCCTTAACAACAACAAGTGCAGCAACAATTGAATGATCAACCACTTCTCGGCCTTGTTCAATGCTTCACATGCCATAAGAAGTGGGGTGATACTACTCATTTCCATTCACATCAAATGCAAGGTAAAAGAGATTGCAATACCTATAGCCCAACAATCATGACAATTATGGTTCAGGCGATCATGACAATTCCACTAGCCCTAGACATGACAAAGAAAGATTCACCTGCAAAGTGCTAACACTAATCCAATGGATAAGATTCCCTTGAATGGGTTCCTTAATTTCAAGAATGTGCATCCCATGATTGAAAACCTCTTTGTTGTCATACATGCAAACCTGAATTGCAAATCACCACCTATATAGTACAAAGTGCATATTCAACCAAAACCAACAATGGAAGGTTACTTACACAGCCTGAACTTGACCTTTCTCTCAATTGATCATATTTGCTTGCAAATTAACAGTTTGAAGAGAGCTTCCCCAACCAGAACAACTATAATGGGCCTAAACTAGTCCACTTTAGACAAGCAAATTAAAAATTTGACATAGTGATCGAATTTGAATACTTCTGCAAATTAGTAGAGTCCTCTGCAACTCTTTCCATTTACAACAGTCAAGACTCTGCTGTGGAAGATGATATACAATCTCCCATTCATGTATAAGTCAGATCTTCCACCTTCCTAAGCCATCCAGATTACATCCAGTACAATGCACAAGTTGATATCTGTATGCCAATCATACTTAATGGCATTCTCATTAGAGATGTTGTTGATCAAGGTAGTAATATAAATCGCATTACTGATCATTTCTAGGAGCAACTTTAATGCTCTCTCCTCATTCCCACTTGATATTTTTCACATAGGCAACAGTGTCTTTCCAAATCAAAGGAATTCTTACATATGATCTTTCAGTTTGGCAGAATGCACTCATGACAGACTTTGAAGCACTGCCAGTTAATCACCTGCCTTTTCCTAGGTCAACCTTGGCTTGATGTTATGCATGCAACTATCATCTTGTAAAAGAAATGCATTTAAGTAAAACTGAACAAAGATTCTTTTTCTGCTCTACAAAAATGTGCTACTGTGGGAAGAATCATGTGAAGATTCCATATAATTTTGAACCAGCTTGTAAAACCAATGAGATTGTTGACTTGATGATGTCTTCTTTGTGCAGGATGCCGCCAATCAGTGTACTATCACACTCCAAGATGATCTTCAACAACATGTTAATCCTCATGCATTGACACTGGAAACTCAAGGTGTTCTAAACTATGGAGACTGTTGATTCAATAGTATGCATTAGCTGTGTACTAGAGATGTTTGCAAAATCACTAATAAGATTCCATATAATTGGCTATCAAGACTCACCAGTATAGTGATGCATGTTTTAAGCCTTTACCTGCAGATCTGTTTGCTTCATCCCTCATGAATATCAATCAAGCACAATCATTCCAGATAATTGACACTATGTTTTCTATGTGTGTTGATAGTTTTAGAATTATTGATTTCAATATTCATTGCAGGAATGCCTATCTTTGGTAGTCTTGACTTAAGGAGTATCTACCTCCAGGAATGTGTGTTGATAGTTTTAGGAATGTCTATCTTAACCTCTGAAAGGCAGAAATGGCAACTGCAACAGGCTCTTGTTGCAAAAATGCAAACACTAACCTCCAACTCAATGGAACACTACAATCAGCAAAATAAAGCTCCATATCAACTCTTCAAACCAGCTGCAAAGCCAGTAAAATCAGTATGAAGGATTATTCACAAAGGACACAAACCACACAACAATGCAAAAGAAGCCTCAGAAGATCCTTGAATAAAGAATGAACTGATTAGTTCCTTTTTGCTGCTCCTTGTTTGAGTCTCTAGTTTGTTCTACTCAATGCTAATGTTCTCTCTTTGAAACTTTTAAGTCACTTCCTACTTTTGTCACTTTCTTTGGCTATATGTTCTTAGTTGCTATGGTTCCTCTAGGTTAAGCTTATTTTTTCTACATTAGGTCTGCTTTCCTGCCAAAAGCAGCCTTTTCTCTTATCAAAGTATTATCTTTTTATCAAAAAAATCTGTGTTATCAGGTACTTCAAGAAAGACCCCCATACCCTAAAAAGTCGAAATGGGATGGGCTGGGTTTGCCCAGAGTGGACCTAGGCCAGACTCAGACAGACCCACAGCAGAAAGCATGTGTTTTTAATTTTTTTAAAACAAAAAAACATTGCACAACCCTAATTTCACTGTAAAGTGGTTACTATTCACTTTTTTTGTCTAAAGTCAAACATTTCTGCCTCATTTCACAAATAGAAGTGACCAAAACAGTTTTTTTTGCCTCCAAGCTGCCATTTTGTATTCTTTAAGGTTGTTGAATATTTCTTCAAAGGTGAAGGGTATGAGAGAGAAAGAACTGCACCTTCAAGAGAGAAAGAGGTTCACCTACAAGATTTATCTATCAAAAGTGAGTTTATATTCTGATTTTTTCAAGTTTTTTTTGAATTTTTCAAGTTTTCAACTTTTTTTTAAATTCCTTTTTAAAAGTGTTTGAAATGTTTTTTAACCCTTTTATTCATAATATAAGCCTTTTCTTTTCCTTAAGTTAATGTAGTGTAGGGTTATAAATTTGTTAAAAAAAAATGTTTTGTTATTCATACAAAATGGTTGGTTGTTCTAGTTCAACTGCTCTAAAAGTAGAGAACTCCTTCAAATTTGATGTACTGTCACCTCTTTGGCTGCATACATTCATCTTTGAGCAATTTACTAGAGGTGGGGGTTATCATTGGCATTGTAGCCAATGCGGGACTAGGTGTAAGAGCTTGTATAGTCAAGTGAAAGCTCACCTATGCAGTATGATCGGCTTAGCAATATGAGTTTGTCTACGATGGAATGGAAAAGGATTACCAAAGGAACAAATTATGGGATATATCAAAGAACAAGAGGATGCCGACATTGTAAGTACAAAGCAAAGAAAAAGAGTGTGTCCTCTTTCTAAGAAAGGATTGCACAAACCTTCTGGTGGCTTTAAAATACCAGCTAGCTCACATCCTTTCATTCCACTATCATCTTCCCAAGAAGACGATACCCACATTTTTTCCCATAAAAAAGGCCCATTGGAAAGAGCCTTCAAGAATGAGCTGAGGGATATTAATATGAGTGTTGCTTGTTGCATTTATAGCAATGTACTTCCTTTCAACCTCGTTAGATAACCATATTGGTAGGAAATGGTGACAAAAAGTGCCAATGCACCTATTGATTACACCAATCCTGAGTATGAGAAGGTGTGCACCACCTTATTGGCCAAGGAAAAACTTCCATAGAGGCATAATTATGGGCAATTTAGGATACAAGGCCCAAAACAAAAGTGTCCATCATTTCTAATGGATGGTAGGATTGCAAAATTAGACCATTAATTGGAAAGGGCCTTCAAGAATGAGCTGAGGGATATTAATATTGTTGATGTTACAGCTTCAATTGTATTCTTCCAGCTTGTTGATTATCCTTGATTGAATAAATTAAATAATAGCTCAAGCTATTTAATTTATAAAGTCTTCTATTTATGAAGAGGTGCGCCTTATTTAAATGGCATGAGTTCCTATGTGAGCCGACCTTTTCCCTATTGGTTGCGTCCAAATGAAAAGGCTTCTTGATTATCATTGGAGGCCGACTTAAGACTTATGAAGAGGCACGTATTTCTAAGAGAGGCCGACCTCTTATTATTAGTTGTTTTGTTATCATTATTGCAGCCGACTTTGGTTTTGAAGAGTTGCGTCTCTTCTATCATTTGATATATATATGACTTCATTTGTTCACCATTTATCATCCATTCTATTCATTGTTCATCATTGGTCTAAGGCGCAAATTAAGAGAAAGGAGCAGATTAGTTCGGTTCATCATCGAAGGCTGAGTTGATCATTCATAGTTTATTCATTCACAAGTGCAAGTTAGAAAGAAGAGCAGATTGCGAATTCTATAAGAGAGTAGATTGTTACTTATTGAAGGCTGAATCTCTAATCAGTGAACTACATCTGTTTGCATCTGTATTTGCATCTGTCTGTGATGCTTCTATTTGGCCCTCTTATCGGCCTCTTGTAAAGGAGTTATTTTGTGTTGACATTCAATATATAAGTGATATATTGTTGCTGGGTTTTTCTCCCTCAAGTGGAGGGTTTTCCCAGGGTATCTGCTGTGTTATTGTGTCTGATTTTGAATTAAATTTCTGTGCATATCTGATCATTAAATCTAACAAATATGAGTGTTGCTTGTTGCATTTATAGCAATGTACTTCCTTTCAACCTCGTTAGATAACCATATTGGTAGGATATGGTGACAAAAAGTGCCAATGCACCTATTGATTACTCCAATCCTGAGTATGAGAAGGTGTGCACCACCTTATTGGCTAAGGAAAACTTCCATAGAGGCATAATTATGGGAAATTTAGGATACAAGGCCCAAAACAACAGTGTCAATCATTTCTAATGGATGGTAGGATTGCAAAAATAGACCATTAATTAATGTCATTGCAATGTCCCCTAAAGGGGCAATGTTTTGGAAGGCAATTGATTGTAAGGGGCAAATGAAAGATGCAACCTTCATTGTCAATATCATCATACTACCCATTGAGATGGTGGGCCACAAAAACATTGTCCAAGTCAAAACAAAGAACACTAAAAATTGCAATGCATATGGTTCAATAGCAAAGAGCACATATGGTCATATTTTTTGGACACCATATGTCGTCCACTCCCTCAACTTGATATTGCAAAAGATTGACAAAGAAATTGAGTGGCCCAAAGAAATCTACATGGAAGCTGAGGACATTCAAATGTTTGTGACAAATCACCTTTTGTCACAAGCCATCTTCAAGACATTCTCCAACTTGAAGTTGTTGAAGGTAATTTTATTTTTTGTATATTTTAAATTTTTTTATGGCACCAACTTTTTTTTTTTAATTTGTTTTATTTTTTACACCATGTTAGGTTGCCAAGACTTGATTCACATCACACACAATCGTCTTAAATGACTTGTTAAGGTGCAAGAGCCATTGAACATTAGGGCCATCAACACTACTTGAAGTGTATGGAGACAATCAAATATAGAGAGTCCAAAAAGTTAACGTATTGATCCTAGATGATAAGTGGTGGGCTCGTGTGGAATATATTTTGAGTTTTATTGAGTTTATCATGAGTACGATTGTGGATGTTGATATAAATCAGACATGTTTGAGTGAAATTCATGATGGCATGTACTCCAAGGTTGAAAAAAAAACCATAATATAACCCAAGAAAAATGACCTTATTGAAGCATTTTTCAAAAGAGTGCAAAAAATCATTCATGACCACTGAAACAAGATGACCACACCCTTGATGAGCATACAGTTATACTAAGAAGGGGGGTGGGGCGGAATCAGTATAATGCAACTTTTACCAAATTAAAACTTTATCAATTATAATAACATTATTTACTCAACATCAATAATCATGCGCATGAGAAGAACACAATAACACACAATATTTATGTGGAAACCCTTACGAGAGAAAACCACGACAAATCAATGCTTTTATATAAATTCTTCTTTTTACAAGTCTTGTAGGCACCAACCCTCATTCAATTTGTGAGCACCAACTCACTGGAAGCACCAACTCCCACATCTAAATTTGTAGGCACCAACCTACTAGAGAAAAACCAATATCTCCTTTAGGAAGCACCAACTTCCAAAGCAAAGTACCACCCTCTAAGTTACTTCTTCAATGGATGATGGACATTACATTTTTTATACTCACTCCATGATTCCTCTCTTTTTCATAACATAAATATCATGCTCATTGCTTCACGCATCTTCCTTAAATGATCTCGATATATTTCTTATATTTTCATTGCTCCATGTCTATTTTCTTCTTTTTGATGATCTTCATATATGTATATATCTTGTCTAATTCAATCTTCCACACTTATAATTTCTTCATAAGATCTGCTTGCAAGTCCTTCAAAGATATGCTCAAATATGCTTCATAATTCACCTAATAAGTCTCCTTAAATCTGCCTCATATGTATGATCAAAATTGCTTCATATGTCTGATCAAATCTTCCTTAACTTTAATAACCAATCTGCTATGAATCCTTTTTAAATATGCTCATAGATTTGTTCCTAAATCTGCTCAGAAGTTTGCTCAAATTGCTGCTCAAATAGTCTTCATAAATCTGTTCATAAAGTTCTCTTCTATATCAGGATAAATTCCTCTTTTACTTCTGTATAAACTCCTCTTCTATATCTGCATATATTCTTCTTACAATTCTGCCATACACTCTTCTTATACTTCTCTTTTCCCCTCACAAATGATTGGTGTATATCTGATATAGATCCTTTTTATTTACCCCCTTATATCTTTTTCATAAAATCAGCTTTCAAATCCTTCTCATATTTTTCAGCTCTAAGTTTTCTTTTTCATCTGCTTCTAAAACTGCTTTTTCTTGAATGATATTCTCTCATTTTTTTATTAACTCAGTTCTCATCTTCCATATATGCCCACTTAG
Organism: Sequoia sempervirens; assembly: GCA_007258455.2. Classification (NCBI taxonomy): domain Eukaryota; kingdom Viridiplantae; phylum Streptophyta; class Pinopsida; order Cupressales; family Cupressaceae; genus Sequoia; species Sequoia sempervirens. The sequence continues at coordinate 146,174 of VDFB02272480.1, read as the reverse complement.
AGAGGGGCGACTCATCTTAAGGAACATGACTTATCATAAAGATGCCTCTTCATAAAGTTGGAGTGCTATCAAGAAAGAGTCGACATCTTTAAACTTCAATTAAATTTGTTTTAACCTTTATCGAAAGCACTAACATATGAATCGCTGCCCCTTGTTATTAATAATCATCGCTGTTCCTTGTTATTAATATGAATCACTGCCTTGTATTTTTTTTATCGCTAACTTTATTAATCTTCACTGCTGCATTTTAACATTTGTCTTTTTCTCTATTTTGTCTTTTGTGATTTGTCTTATGTGCTGCTTTTCTTGACTTCAGCGCTCAATATGAGTTGCTAAAATTAAATTTATTTGTTTCTTTTTGGGCAACCATGATGGGGATCAGCCCCTAAATAAATATGATTTATTTATTTTAAAATCCTCTCTAACTTGGGTGCCAATATAAATTTATTTATTGAAATTTCTCAAACGTTTATCTTGGGCAATAATAAATAAATAATAATTTATTTATTTAATTTCATTCACATGTCCACTTTCAATAGTCAATCTAGAATACAATTCAACCAAACTCTTCACACTATACTCCATATGTTCCTCGTTCGTGATCACTATAGTCCATTATACTTTTTCTTCTATTGTGCTCTTCTCACATAAGACAATCAATGACCAACATTATGTCACCATTATGCTTTTTTCATGACAATAATCTTGTCAATGATTTCGTCCATATGCTTTGACATTAATAACAATATTTTGATCATTCGCTTTGACATCAATGACAACATTTCCAATACTTTCATCTGTTTTTCAATGATAACAATAATGAATACCTTCTTGACATCAATGACAACATTTCCAGCAATCTCCCCCTTTGTCATTGTGTAATGCCTAACCCCAAATTGTTTTTTTTCTAATTTCTTGCTGTTTGAGTGCTTACTGTGAATGTTTTTTGCTTGTTCTTCATATGCCATTCATAGTTTTAACATGCCACATGATAGATAACATATATGCAATAATAACACTTGAAAACTTGCTAGAAAATTATCATTTTCAGACTAAGAATGCTCAGATTTAATAACCAAAATATTCTGAGATTATAATGTATTTTCAGACTTCTTAAACAATTAAATCAGACTCCGAAATGTACGTTTTCAGACCTGGAAACGGTGTCTTAACAGCAGATTACACTTTCAGAAAATGATTTGTAACGTCACTAGCAAAAGGCTTCAAACACCATTGACTTATCACCACCAAACGTCCTTTCCAACACCCTTAAAGTGCAGATTTATGAACATCAAAATGCAGACCAGAAACTTCTAAAACACACCAAACTGGGCGCCTAGTAGTGAAGGGCAATTTGATCCATAAATTCAGTATTGGCTCTAAAAATTCATGTGAATATATGTACTGAAGTGCCTTGACTAGGAGAATGCACAGAACCAATACCCACGTTGCAAATAAAATCAGTTAATGAGTCATGAGCCAAAAACCAAGTTCAGGTCCAGTTGCTAAAGTGCCCAAAAAATGATGAAACCACTCCCAAACTCCTTGAAATCCACACCAAAAAGAGATTAAGCCATCACAAACCCAAACCAAACTAAAACACATCAAAAATGCTCGAAGATCTTCATTCTAAATGACTGAAAACTGCAACTTGAAGCTCAGATTGTGACTCCTAGATGGAACCACCATTTTACCAGCTAGGGCAGGTCTTGCACTATCAAAACTAGTCCAAGATGTCAAGGGTTTTTGTCCTCAACACTCACTTTCAAACCTCCTGGCGAAAAACCAGCAGCATCTCCTTATGCAACCAAAATCATCCATAACCAAATGAGAGCTAACACTCATATATAAAGTGAGGGAAGGATTATGGCAACTTGCATTTGAGTTTGAATACATTTCCCTTTCATTTCACTTTATGAAATGTCATGAAATTACCCCAAGAGGGGCGTCCAACTTTTTGCCTCCAAAATTCCACTTTTGATTTTTAATTTAAAATTTACTTTTAGCCCAAACTAGGCGTCCCACCTTATGAGGCATAACATTAGCCTTAGAAAATGATAAATAAACCTCTTTTCTAGGCATCCATTTGAAATACATGACCCCTCTTTTAAAACAATGTTGTGCAACTAGGCCAAGGGGTCTACTCATAAGGAAACTATTCGCATTTTTGTAGCCTTCTAAAATGACTTAAAGTTATCACTTAAGCACCAAGGTACTTTTTAATGTCCCCTCCAAGTCGACAACCCTCGACTTTAAATTATAAAGTAACTTTATTTTAATTCATTTTTGAAGAGGAAAGCAAATATTTAAATATTCCAACCTTAGCAACCAAGAGCCTCAACTGAAATAATGCTGCTGAGGAGTAGCCTGACAGTGTCCAGCTTCTATTTTTAGTAAGTACTAAAAATAGTAAAAACATCAAAGACACAAGCTGGAAAGATAACTAATGCGCCAATGAGCTCACTATAGACAGTAAGCCACTGGACTGGTCCCTGCTAAAAATAGAAAGCCACGTCTGAAACACTAAAAATCCCCACAGTAAGGACTAACACAAAGCATTAAAACTCATCGAACAACTTCCACACATTGCCCAAACAAGAAACCCTACACTGCTCTGCCTATCCGACCAATTACTAAAAATAGCACTTACTAAAAATAGTGTGTCAGAACCAAACTAATCTGAAAAAGGACATCGAAAATGGGGACATTATAGTCCGCCCTTCCCAAAGATTGTTTGTTCTCAAGCAATGCCAGTAAAACCTTGCAACAAACAATTTGATCCACACTGAAACCAAAAATGATCCTAGGGTCCCAAGTAAATCTAGGAGGTCTGTAGCACCATCTGCACAAATCTCTGTCCTGCGAGGTACCTACAAATGAGACCTCCTGAAAACCTCCTATAAGAAGAGTAATCAAATACTGCAAAGACTCGATCAACTCCTCAAAAGAATGCCCCTCAAGAGAACCAAACTGATGTGCCACAAGAGTAAGCTATAAAAAATTAACACTAGCTCTCTCATCCCAAACGGTAGATGCATTACAACTCAATGTGATTCCTGGGTTGCAAGTGAGTCTCAGAAAGGAACCACCATGCTGAAATTGCGCCACATTGATCATAGTTGTCAAACCAAAGTGCCCATACTGCACTCTCCTACCTTGGACCTCCAAAGAGTTAAAATCATCAAAGCCCATACTGAAATACCTGAAAAGATTGAAGTTAATGCCAAAAGATATATCCTGCCAAGGCAACTCATAGTAGATTGCGTCAACAAATTCACCGCCAATCACAATCCTAGTCAACATTAGAGACACCCTGCTCAACCATAAGAAATTAACTCTGGCATGACACCTCATGATGCCCTAAAGAAGCAAGTCAATCTCGGCTATATCACTAAAATCAGCCAACCAAGAAATGCCTTTGTTGATGCAAACCGAAATCATAACATCAACACTCAACCTCCAAGTGTCAAAAGAATGGTCCCAAACACACTAGCACACCTAAACCACTACAATCAAAACGACATCATTTGAAATAATGCATATCATCTCCATGAAGTAACTGCAGTGTCACTCACCAAAGTGGAAATAGTAAATGAATGAACCATGCTCGAAAAAACACTCTCAACCAACAATCCCAAAGCCTGTCCAAACTCAAAATCAGTCTGCTCATCAAAATATGTCATCATAACCAACGAAAGAAAGTAAGGGCAGCAGTAATCAAACTCAAATTCCACTAAAAACATAGGAAAGATAAGTATGGAGGTAGAAACAGAATCATCTCCTAGGATCAATTCATCACTGCCATCCAAGCTCAACCATGAACTACTCAACTGCTGAACTGAAGAAACCATCCAACTCATTTGCAGATTTGAAACCGAAGTCATATGCAAGCTGATCGGAAAGTGGGCAGCGGTATTAATACTAGAACTTGACCCACTACGCCAATCCTAAGACAACACCTCATGTCTAGAAACTGCACCTGGGTCCCAAGTCTTGTAATCAAATCCACTCGTCACTAAAATTGTTCGGGTCTCTGTCGTCCAACTCGAAAAGTGGATTGTCATGAGTCAAATCAGCATCCCATTCAAATAAAGGATTATCATACAATTGATGATTATCCTCAACTCCCAAATCAAACCAATCCTCTTGCTAATCCAAACTCCTATTTTCTGTTTTTTTGGACAATGGGCGAGATCATACTCCCCCTAAATGAAATCAAGCTCCTCCATTACATGTTTGATCTCATTAGCCCTTTCTCTGTTCTTCTGTTCTATAAAATGTTGAGCCTCATAGAGTGATCATTTGCTTCAAGAAGTGTCCCCTGGACACTTGCCAAAGCAAGCCTCGTAGAGTTAAGCTCAATGGTGAGCTCACTAACCTCTCCCCTTAACTGCTTAGACATAGACAAGGTTTCATCTACAAACTTGGTAGCTATATCTCCATCATGCATCATGTGTAAGTAAGTTGTTTTAAATTCTTCCATAGAGTTCTTCAATGTATGTAAATCAAAAAATGAAATATTAAGCTCACTTTGTCCCATAGATGCATTTTGAATTAATTTTTCCACATGCATATGTTCGCTGTCCAAACTAGATAAAATGTGCACCTCATTTTCAGCGGTTACCAAGAGTTGTCTTTTCCAATCATGATCAAGCAAAAATGATGAACTGTTGTTATGTGGCATGTGAAAATCAGAACTATTATACCTATTATCAAAGTCTCCATCGCTGTCCCAAATTACTTGTGTCACTCCCTGATTATTCTCAAAAGAAGATTGTAAATCTGAACCAACCAGGCTACAAGGTCTTTATTCAAAATCAGCTACCTGCAATGTGAAATCAGATTCCCTTTCAAGATTGAAAGCATCACTATCGATGCCATCCTCTATGTATGGCTCTCGGGATGAAGTAAGGACATCATTACAATCAAAAATAAATTCATCCCAACGTGGATCCTTGTCATACTCAGGTGCCAACACACCCGGATCCCATGTGTAGAAAGGTTGATCACTTTGTTTAGAGAATAAATGTTCATTGTGCCCCTCATGAGTAGTTGCCTTTCTAAATAAGTCACTCTCCGACTCATTATCACTGAAAACATCATAAACATCTTTCTCCATAGGCTTGATTTGGTAGTCTAACCCAAAGCCACTTGTGTCACCATTACCCACATGGGGTAAAGAATCATCATTAATAGCTGATTCGAAGTCATCTCTTTTTGTTTCATCATGCCCATCATCTAAAAGTATCTCAACTTCATTGGATAGCTCTAAGGGAGTATACAAGGTTGTTGTTTCGTCATTTCCTTCATGCACAACCTCATCTACAATAGATGCATGCATGACCAAAGAGTCATCATGAGGCTCCATCTCACATTCATCAAGCTTCAAAATAATCACTTCATCTATTTTTTTTGCTATGAGCTTCTCTTCAACCACCTGCTCTTCATTGAACGCGTGAGGTTTCAACTTTGCCACCTCCTTAAAATGCAGTTATGGTTCCTTCTTGTCAAACCTCTCTATGAGTCTCTCAGTAAACTCAGTATATGAGCTAATCTGAGCATGCCCCATTATGATCATCCCATGGTGCCACCACTTATATGCAACTCCATCAAGGTGCATAGTAGCATATTTTATGGATTCTTTCTCAAACATGGGATTTAGATTGAAGTATGTGTCCACCCTTTGAACCCATGCTCTCGCTGAAATCTCACCAGACCCGTCAAAGTAAGGAATGCTAAGTTTTCCATCTTTCCTTCATAAGTCATTATGATGTTCTCTATTGCCCCTATTGGGTGTATGCCTCATCCTGAGATCTATATAATCTCGAAGTGGTATGTCATACTAGAAACTGGGCCCTACAGCTAACCAATCCTGTTTAAACTGTTCTTGTTGTTCAACCATAGTGAGTTCAAGATTTGTTGGCGCTTCAACTCTCGGTGGAAAAACGGGCATAAGGGGCCTTGCCATTGCTTCCCCATTCTACTAATTTCCTGCTCTTTGTTGCCCTACACCGTTATCCTACCCCCATCCATTATCTGTATCAACTGTGTTATTTGCTAATTGGTTTCAAGTGTTTGTTGAGCTGCTCTCCCTTGCCCCCTAACCAAAGCATCTAACTATAGCATCATTCTATTTGGTAGTGCCCCATTTCTCTCATCTTCTCCTCTCCTATCTCCCATGTTTTCAAAACTAGATGACTCTACTGAAAAACTTTTAATCTAGATGAATCAACAGTTGATGGCCAATACTCCCAACAACTCTCTTCTTTCTTCCTAACCCTCTCTTGATATCTCCTTTCCCTATCGCTGATGCTCATGAATCAAGTATACCCACTGGATGGCAAGATCATATGAGCTTTGATACCACTGTAATGACTGACCCCAAATTATTTTATTTTCTGATTTCAAGCTTGCTGTTTGAGTGCTTACTGTGAATGTTTTTTGCTTGTTCTTCATATGCTATTCATAGTTTTAACATGCCACATGATAGATAGCATATATGCAATAATAACACTTGAAAACTTGCTGAAAAAAATCATTTAAAGACTAAGAATGCTCAGATTTAATAACCAAAATATTCTGAAATTACAATGTATTTTCAGACTTCTTAAACAATTAAATCAGACTCAGAAATGATGTTTTCAGACCTGGAAATGGTGTCTTAACAGCAGATTACACTTTCAGAAAATGCTTTGTAACGTCACCAGCAAAGGGCTTCAAACACCATTGACTTATCACCACCAAATGTCCTTTCCAACGCCCTTAAAGTGCAGATTTCTAAGCATCAAAATGCAGACCCAGAAACTTCTAAAACACACCAAACTAAACGCCTAGTAGTGAAGGGATTTTATCCATAAATTCAGTATTGGCTCTAAAAATTCATGTAAATATATGTACTAAAGCGCCTTGACTAGGAGAATGCACAAAACCAATACCCACATTGCAAATAAAATCAGATAATGAGTCATGAACCAAAAACCAGGTTCAGGTCCAGTTGCTAAAGTGCCCAAAAAATGATGAAACCACTCCCAAACTCCTTGAAATCCACACCAAAAAGAGATTAAGCCATCACAAACCCAAACCAAACTGAAACACATCAAAAATGCTCAAAGATCTTCATTCTAAATGACTGAAAACTGCAACTTGAAGCTTAGATTGTGACTCCTGGATGGAACCACCATTTACCAGCTAGGGCAAGTCTTGCACTACCGAAACCAGTCCAAGATGTCAAGGGTTTTTGTCCTTACCACTCACTTGCAGACCTCCTGGCGAAAAACCAGCAGCATCTTGTTATGCAACCAAAACCATCCATAACCAAATGAGAGCCAAAATTCATATTTATAAAGTGAGGGAAGGATTATGGCAACTTGTATTTGAGTTTGAATACATTTCCCTTTCATTTCACTTTATGAAATGTCATGAAATTACCCCAAGAGGGGCGTCCAACTTTTTGCCTCCAAAATTCCACTTTTGATTTTTAACTTAAAATTAACTTTTAGCCCAAACTAGGCATCCCACCTTATAAGGCATAACATTAGCCTTAAAAAATGATAAATAAACCTCTTTTCTAGGCATCCATTTGAAATACATGACCCCTCTTTTAAAACAACATTGTGCAACTAGGCCAAGGGGTCTGCTCATAAGGAAACTATTTGCACTTTTGTAGCCTTCTAAAATGACTTAAAGTTATCATTTAGGCACCAAGGTACTTTTTAATGTCCCCTCCAACCCTCAACTTTAAATTATAAAGTAACTTTATTTTAATTTATTTTCGAAGAGGAAAGCAAATATTTAAATATTCCAACCTTAGCAACCAAGAGCCTCAACTAAAAATAGACTTACTATTTTGAGTAAGTACTAAAAATAGTAAAAACATCAAAGACACAAGCTGGAAAGATAATTGATGTGCCAATGAGCTCACTGTAGACAGTAAGCCACTGGACTGGTCCCTGCTAAAAATAGAAAGCCACGTTTGAAACACTGAAAAACCCCACAGTAAGGATTGGCACAAGGCATTAAAGCTCATCGGACAACTTCCACACATTGCCCAAACAGGAAACCCTACACTGCTCTGCTTGTCGGACCAATTACTAAAAATAGTAAGTGTGTTAGAACCAAACTAATCCAAAAGAGGACATCGAAAATGGGGACATTACACATTGATGGAAACATAATTCTCTTTCCTTTCTCTAACTCTCCCATTCTATATCTCTCCCCCTTTGACATCAATGGCAAAGGGATGCTCATTAAACTTATATCCACAAATAAATCATGTGAAACATCTATCTATATATTCACATCTACTATAATAACATACTTCTCCCCCTGTCAGAGATTCTCTAATGCTTCCTCTTGCTCTAATATGCCTCTTTCTCTAACTCTCCACCCGTTGTTTCTATGACATTTGGGTGGCATGCTTCCTCTATAGTTGTCCAAGTGAATTTGGATCATCTCCTTGAATTTCACTAGTTAGAAATTTGTTTAGTTATCCCATTACTTTCTTATGCATGTTCAACTCTTTTCTATCCTTGGCTATTGAATGAAGAAGATCATCTTTTTTATCTCTTTATGAGAGTCTTCTCACCTTCCTTCTCTAGAATTTTTATTGTCTTTCAGCTTTTTGCTATCCTTTTGCTTGGGAACTTCTTCTCTTATTTGCTCTCAATTTTGGGCTCTTTGACACTATCTTCATCAATCTAGAATGATAACTCCTCATTTCATTTCTTTCTTCTCTTACTTTACTTTCTTCAAGACCTTCTATTGACTATAAATGACCTTTCCCTTTCCAAGAGCTGCTCACACTGAAACTTTACTCTTTCATTACCTTCCAAGGCAATATACTCCTCTCTATTGCTATTATTCACAATAGATTTGGATTGTTCATATGACACCTTAACTCCTTCGAGTCTTGATGCAATTTGCTCCTTTTCATGCTTAAGTTTCTTTTGAAGATTCCTTTTGTAATTCTTCCTCTTGACATCAATGTCATCATTCTCTCTTGTTTTTAACTCTCCTCCTTTGACATTAATGGTGAAGGGATGCTCATCATACTTCCATCCATGTCTTCTATGGCATCATTACATCAATAGGAACATTTTTAATATAAGCACAACCATCCACTATCAATTTCTTTTGCTTTTTACCAACCCACGCTTGTGTGTACTAGCGAAAATGTCAAATATAAATATACAAGCATACTCTTCAAGAAAAGACTCATTTGGATCATTCTTATCCTCCTGTTAAGGCTTTTGGAGAATTCTCTTATCAAGTTTAGTCTTACAAACATCTTCACCACTTTCTTCTTTATATCTTTTCACGCTATGATGAAAGGTTAAAGCTTTGTGATCCCTATTCCTACTTTTCAACAATATCTTCTCTTTCTCTAATGTGAATCAGTATAAGATAATTTTCACTTCTTTAAGCTTTAGCATCATCTCTCTATTTTCCCAAATCTTCAATCCCATGGAGACACTTGTAAATGCCAACTTAATGTGCATGAGTTAAAGGTATGCAATCTTTCATAATCTAGGATCTGAAACACTTTCCACAATTATGTAGATGCCAATTCATTACTTTCCCTTGATACCAATCTATTAGACAAGTGGATTCTTCTCTTCAAGTTTTGTGATGCTTCATCTTTTAAATTATCTTCTCCATGGGGCTGAGGAATAATGCCATACTTAGCTCCCCTTGAAATTGTGCTTCTCCTTATGGACTAGGAGATATCTCTTCTGCATGTAATGAAGTTTGCACAATCATAGATTTATCCTTCTCATTGTCCCGTTCTTGTTTCCTTCTCCAAACTTTTATAGACTTTCCTTTTTGTTTAGTCATGATATCTTCCATCTTGTGTTGTCTAAGTGATTTCACAAAGCTACTTCTACAATATCATGTTATATGTCCATTGTTATTGCATTTGTAGCATATGACAATATAATCTACTAACGGAGCAAATGAGTTATAGTTCCTATTTCTCCATCCATAAGAACTTTTGTTTTTGTTCCAACCATAATTATATCTCACATGTGCTCTACAATCTCTTGCCTTATGACCAAAGTTATTACAATAAAAGCAATATCCATAAAATGGATTTTGTAACCTGATCTTAAATGCTTGCTTTGATAGAAGGGGCTTTCTGAATATGTCAGTTTTAACTTTTGGAGGAGTGTTTAACTTTTGTCTTTCCTTAGCTTTGCTACTTTCACCTTTGATGGGACTTTTAAGGATTTCTTCATAGCTCTTTGGTTCTTCATTACTTGACTTCTTTGGTGCCTCTTTACCAATCTGTCATAAATCTGCTATATATATTCAAATGATGTTGCATTGCATTTCTCATACATCTTTCACTCTACAATTTTCTCTTTTTAAATTCACATTCTTTATTTGCTCTGAAATCTTCTATGAATCGAATAATGTTTCATTACAAGCATAAACTCCTCATGATCTGCTCTTCATCTGCTGGTGTATTTGTAATATTATTATTTATCTTGCACTCTCACACCCTCTCAAACCTTCATATGCAGATCTGAATATGTTTCCTTGATATTCACTTTTTCTCCACACTCTTCCAAAATAGCATTTTATAGTTTATACACACTTGAACAGCCATGGTCTTCATGAAGGATTGCATCCTTTCATTAAGAGATGCCAACCTTTACTAATCGTACCACCTCATATCTAACATGAACAAGACAAATTTTGTCCTATTATATGTGTTGATGTTTATGGCAGCGTTGGTCTTCACTTCAAGCCGATCTCCTTACATTATGGAATAAATTAAATCATAGCCGTTGGCTATTTAATTTATAGAAGATTGTGATTTGTTCAAGAGGCACGTCTTTTATATTAAATAATGATTAGTGATTATTTGAGACTCGAATTTATGAGGCGCGTATTTCTTAAAGGCCGACTTCATGTTTATTGTAAACGTCTTTTCAAGGAGGGCCGACTTATGTTTTGAAGAGTCACATCCTCTACTGTGATGAACCACACTCCGGTGATCCACTCTGCTGCCACTGTAGTGATATGCTCTGATACCACTGCGATGAACCGACACTCTAGTGCAATGATTTCACGGTGCTTGTAGATCTGATTTGTGGTTTTGTATTTTGCTTTTTCTTATTTTTGTGTTTTGATGTTCGATGCCAATGATATACATGAATTTAACAAGCATATGCATATAATATGAACTCAAAATAAACTAAACTTCAATGATACTCAAGCAATGACTCAATTTCATAGTTAAGAGACTTTCTTCATTGCATAAAAGGGAGTACATAAGTGGACGGCTTACATTCATTTCAAAGAGACTTTCTTCATTGCATAAGAGGGAGTACATAAGTGGACGGCTTGCATTCATTTCAAAGAGATACTCGAGCATTGACTCAACTTCAATGATACTCAAGCAATGACTCAATTTCATAGTTAAGAGACTTTCTTCATTGCATAAGAGGGAGTACATAAGTGGACGGCTTACATTCATTTCAAAGAGATACTCGAGCAAGATTTAAATTGATAGTCAAGATGCATTCTTCATGATATAAGAGCTTACATGTAGTAGAAGACTTGCACCAAATTCGAAAGACAATACATCTTATGAGTTAATTTAACTTACAGCCAAACATCACTGTGAATAGTGACGTGCTACAGTACCCGCCCCTAGTAGATTGCTCATACAACCCAAAATACGAACTTCTCCCACTGTAATCTAGATGGAATGTCTTCTAATGATAAGGGCGCCCCTTTTTGGTGTGAAAGCAGCCAATAAAGAAAGGCGTTTTATTTCCTTTGAGCTGATCAAACCCTCAAGAAGGTTTGGCTGGCTGTAAATGAAGAAATCAGCTTCCAAACCTTCGTAAAATGCAAACCACGTCTTCTAAATGGCGAATGGCAACTCTAGCAGCAAATATCCTTCCAGAAGATGCCTCCAACAACTTGTAATCAGCAAATTATAGCTCCAAATGAGTCAACAAGAAACTGACCAGCAACTTTAGGGTGGTATTTCACACCATCAAGAAGCCAAAATCGAAGAACAAAGCCCCGTCAAGCTCACCCATTGCAGAAATCAGGAAACCCTAGTTTCCCTCTCTCCCAAACTCCACACTTCCAAACTTCAATCAGCTAAACATATCCAAGCATGAATGGGTCGAACTTTCTCAAGGTCTTTTATAATTTAACATTGAAATCACTATTCATTAAAAAAGCACTATTCACTTAAGTTATGTCTTTTTTCACTTTATCAGTGAATAGTAACTGAAAAATATAAAGTGACCCCCTTTAACTAATAGACACATGGTCCCTAAACCTGAGTAAGTGAAATAAATGGTGAAGATCAATATTTTAAGCTCCAATACCACGCCAAACGTGCAAATTCACCACATCACCATACTCTGGATACCAATACTGCCTTTTACCGACCAAGTGCCCGTTCAAGTGACCCTCTATCCAGAACCATTAGCCTACGAGGATCGACATAATAGGCTAATCCACCAACTCTAATGCTCGCAAAAGAATGGGGACATTACATCTACTCTCAACTTGTATATATGATCGATGGCATTTCATTGTAAAGTATTCATTATTCAGTTCGTAGTTCATCACAAGTTCGATATATTCAAGTGCGAGTTTGTATTCAAGTGCAGATCAATTCATTGATAGAAGGCTGTGTATTATCACTGAGATTTACATCTTTGTATTGCTGTGATTGCATCAGTCTGTGGTGCATTTTGTTAGGCCTCATTATCGGCCCTCATTGTAAAGGAGTTTCTTTTGAGATTCAATAATATAAGAGATATTATTGGCTGGGTTTTTCTCCCTCAAGAGGAGGGTTTTCCCATGGTATCTGCTGTGTCTTTGTGTTGAATTTTTTGAATTAAATTCTGTGCATTAATCTGATCACTAAATTTAACAATATGAAGCGCTTCATACACACCCTTTCATAACTACTAACCAATGGATCAATCGCTGGTTATAGCTGTTTGTTTATATTAAACACTGTCTTTAAAATCATGATTGTTATTAAACACTGTCTTAATATATGCATGGGGCCACTTATTGTTTGTTTGCTGCTCTAAATAATAATCACTGCTTTATATGCTTTTTCTCAACTTTTGTCTTTTTCCTTATTTTGTCTTATGTGACTTTGTCTTCTATAGATTTCTGCTGTCCTTTATTTTGGTTTTTTTTTAATTGCTGCTATTTAGAACAACATTTACCATTGCACATTATTTAATTATGATCGATGCTTCTTCTTATCGTTACCATACTCCTCTAATATTAATAACTGTCAATATATATGATTTCAAATTAATTGCAATTTTCTTCCTTAGTCAGCCACTATTATAATAATTGTTTAAATCTTTAATTTAAACAATACAATTAATCTCTTCAACATGATGACATTCGAATACGATGGGAACATTGATCTTGATGGTTACGGCCAAAACAGAGTGATAACTGACTTTTAGTCTTTGATCAATAAATGATTTCCTTCTTGCACATTTGGCATCAATGACAACACATGCTTCAATGGATACTTCAATACTTTTGAATCCTTATACCAATAGTCTTTATCCAAGCACCTTCTTGACATCAATGACAACATGTCTATGTACCTTTGACATCAATGACAATATTTCTAACAACCCTTGCATCTCCTAACATTTGCTTGGTCCCCAAAATATTACAACACAGATATATATTCCTTGTTGGGGAGGGTGGCACTGTATATAGATGAAAAGGTTGCTGTTCGATACAAGACTGCATTTGGAAGAATATTTCCAAATGTAGATATACATAGTGCTGTCTTGAGTGAATTTGGCCACTTATATCCTCAAGGAATCATGACGTTTGCACAAAAACAAGAAAGAGACACATGAATGGTTGTACATACATGGCCAAAGCTCTACTTACATACAACCTTTTGCAATAAATATACTATCTCAACTATACATTTTTTTTATTTTTTACGTTCCTCACTTTTTTTCGTTGCTATATATTATAATTTATGTTTTATAATTGTATATGTTGTATTGAATGTATATGCAATTTGAACAATTGCAAATTCTTATTCAACTAAGTGGAATTGGGGTACATAATCCTTTATCCACTCAGTTAAGCACAACTGATTGGGTACAAAAAAATCTAAGGATTTGGTCTATGCGCACTCCAACTTGCATCTCTTGTCACATAAGAAATTTGATTACAACAAACAAATGATGAAGAATTGGGATCTAACTCCTAAGTGTGCTGATTTAGATGCTAATGTTACACATCTTTCTGAAGTCTCTTTAGATGAAACAGCTTCTACATATGACATGGCTATTGGTAGTGGTATTGCAACTAATTGTGGTCTAAATGAACCAAATGTTGAATTTGATGCCTTGATGAAGAGAAATATGAAGATTATTGATTGTTATTTTCATTTTGTATTAGCATTTGACAAATCAATAAATTACGAATTTATGGGTATTTTCTTTTTTGCAAATTATGAGAAAATTTGTTCATTGGCAATTATGAGTATTATTGTTTTTATATATTTTTTATATATAATTTATAGTTATATTGAGTATTATTGTTTTTATATATTTCATATTTATATACATGATCTTGTACCCTACCCGAGGAGAAGAAAAGCTGTAGCCACATAACCAAACCCCAAACCAGTACACGGTCCCATACCAGGACCGGAAACTTAGGAAAAAACATATGATTAGATAGTCACTTGGTGTGCAACCATTACCAGCATAAAGCTTTGTTGCCACTGCATTTCCTTCTTGTTTTTCATTGGAACTGATACCGTTTTGGTTGTGTGTGTGGATGAACTCATTGCTATTGGTAGCAAAGCCACACAAATTGTAGAATTAACACTGCAGAATGCTTTTGACATGACACATCTAGCCATCATTCATTGGTTTGAAGAAACTTGGCAACTTACAGTTGTGTATGTGTCCCAAAACTATTATGTAGAAAAACTTGCTAGAAATATTTTGCATACCAGATCCCAAACCATGTCCTATACGGTACTCTTTTGCATTAAAGATGTGTATATTGGCCAATATTGACTTAACTGGGAAACAAATCAGCTTACAGACAATTGAACGGATGATTAATTAAAAATAAACTAACATCAACTACTGTTCTTTGCTTCATAGCCAGTTATCATCATAGTTACCAGGTTCAAAAAGTTCGATTTGTTCAGGAAATCAAAAAAAAAGTTGTTAATCTGGAATTTTCAAAAAAAAAAGTTGTAACTCTGGAGTATTCAAAAAAAAGAGTAAAATTTGAAAATGTCTTTAGGAATTGAAGATTCTGGACCAAATCAGACAAATCTGGTCAAGTCAACAATATGAGCCCCACCAAATTTGGTTAAAAAAATCAGAATTTGGTAACTATGGTTATCATTCACAATTCTGGACTGCAACTCAAGTAGAGCATTGGAGTAAGGAGATTTCCCTGAAGATTACGACAAATGCTGGGTTATGAAAGTTCTTATCACAGCTCAAAGACTTTTTAGTTGGAATGTCAACACGTTATATTTTCAGCATCTGGACAGGAGCAATTTCTTTGATAAGTTTGAGAAAACCTGAACTTACTATGGCACTTTCTTCCATATAACCAAATAGAAGGCAGAAGTAAGTACATCCTTTAAAGCAGTTTGGTTTAATAACATTGTTGCAACTTGCAGTTATACATGATGAAAGGTTCAGACCAAAGTATTGAATTGCAACAACTAAGGGGTTATAAAGCTTGCAGAGAATGGACAGTATACCATCCTTAAACTAAGTATGTTGAAGTACATTACCATTATATCCAGTAGCTTGACAAAAATGAAAAATTTGCATACTTAAGATATGGCTTAGATACTAAATTTTGAATTAGTTGGTGACAGTGGCTAGGTTTACTAATCATTATATTTTATGTTGGGAATTCAATAATAATATATTGGCTATTAGAGGATTTATTGAGATACTCCAATGTGATCTATAGCCATTGTTTGTAATTAATATAATGAATCAAAGCTGCCCCCACTCCCCTTCCTCACTCATCCCTTGTAATGTCCCACCCCAGTTTGGAACAAAACTTCACGATTTCCCAATGTTTGACAATGCAAGCATATCGTCAAATAGTTGCCATTATACTGAGCGGAGTTTATTTTCAATTGACTCACAGATCATAAGCATTAAGTACGCAAAATGTTTTATATTTTAAACTCCTTCCGATATATCATATCAGATTATTGACATAACAGCAAGAATAATGAATGAACTTCATACATATATATTATTTGCAGCAATCAGAAAGCATAACAGCAGTATTGCATTTTATCATCAATCTGAAATAACCTGATATAAATTTCTGAGCACTTCAACTGGTCTGATATGACAGTACAGAAGGTACTGTGCACCTGCACGGCCTCCCAAAAGAAGTATACAAGTATGGGTTCACCTCCAAATTGCATAGGATGGATTCCCAAACCCTAGATGCCTCTCATCAACACCACACTTAAAAAAAGCAGCGCTTAGGATAGGGAAGTGTCACGCCCAATTACAGGTGAAACTGTACAGCCTGGTACAGCAAGTGGATCTGTCTTGGAATTCGTGCCAACCTCCTAACTCTTCAAGATCACCACAAACAGGGTCGGCCAATTATGAGGGACTCCACAAATGCAATTCCCTTAATTTTTGACACCATTTCAATCACAAAATCAGCAGGATAGAATGGTAGGGCCCATCTAGCGCATCACTGAAATCTGAGAATTTCACCCAGCTAAGATAATATAGCAGCCAGCAAATCTGAAGGAAGTATACCAATTATTCTACAATTGCAATCTAATCAAAACATCTGAGACATATTTGTGATATCTCAAGAACTCTATTCAAACACTGGTGTCCATGTCTCTCCTAGCAAAATTCATTCAAGTGTAACAACTCTGAAAATTCTTCATAAACCTCTGTAAATGCCTTTACCTGGAATTATGATCAATATCTCTTCAAGTTCCTAATAAAATCTTCAAACCCTAAATTGAAGCTTCTTTGAAATCATTAATGTGCAAAGCATAACCCTTAAATGGAGCTATTAGCATTCAACCTTGGGAGATCTTTCACTCCTGCAATTGAAGTTCCTCATGAGGGTTTTCGTCCTCAAGAAGCCAAGACTTTTCAGTTCAACTAGCAAACCCTTCTCCAAATTTTCTCCAAACATGAATGAACAAAAAATCACATAAAATGCTTTTATATCACTCCTAGTTTCCCATGCCCAAGTTGGCATTTTAAAATTATTTTATTTAATTCACTTTACCGCCTTATATCCCCTTTAAGTTGGGCCACCAACTTTAAAATATAAAATTAATATTTTACACCTCCTTATAACTCCTTATTATAAAGTCACTTTAAATATATAAATAACGCTTAAATTTAAATATTTTAATTTAACTTTAATAATAACATTATTTAAACTTTAAACTCCAGACCATGATAACTGCCAAGATTAAACCATGGTGAAAAACCGCCAACATGCCCAACATAGAAATACTGCCAACTGACCAGGTCGCTAACCACCCTGTGACTTACTAAAAATAGTGTGGACAAAATGCCCAAGGAAGGCTCTAGAAGGTACACTGTGGAAACCCTGGAAAACACTGAGCTGGGAAACACCAATTAAGCACAAATGGTTGACTGACAAGCCACAAACACCCTCAGAGCGGCCCCCTAACCATCCTGTTAGTCTACGGGGACCAAGGGATAGACTAACCACAACACCTACTGATTGCCTAGGAAAAAGGGACATTACAGCCCTCTCACATATAGAATGAATTTTTCTCAACCCACATCTAACCAATATTTATTCATGAAGAGGCAACCAATATTTATTCATGAAGAGGCAAAGCCTAGCAACATCATAATTGCATGTTGGTTTCTCTTCAGGTTTGCCATCAAAGCGTCGTGATATTTCTAATCCTGGTAACAATATTCTTCACATTTTCTCAAGGGATCTTAACTTGCTTTTGAATCAAAACATAGTAACTAAACCTAAAAGACCAAAACATTGCAAACATCAAATGAATACTGAAGCAAAACTATTTGTAATACTTACGGATTCTCCACTCAGGTCCATGTAAGTTTGGGGTTTAGCAAGGAGAACTGGTACATTGCCAATATGGCCTGCATTAAAAAAGTTTTTTCAATAGTTAATACTTTCCAGCAAAAAAGTGTAAGCGATAAAAATTAGTTGAAAATTAATGGGATTTCGCCATACAAAATCAATATCATCACAATCTAAAGGAAAACAAGCAAACAGGAATTTATGAATGAAGTTTGAAATGCATCTTGTGTGAGTTAACATCCAAAGCTTGGGTACAACTATCCCTCAAAATCTAGCCACCTGATTGAAAAGACTCTACAAACAAACATTAGCCATTTTACCTTTTCCACATAGTGCTTTACAATGAATCAAACTGATAGAGATATCTTCTGCTTGAGCAATATAATCAATCATCTCAAAGCCCACCTGAGTTCACAAGATCAAAAAACAAATATATCAATACAAAAGAACTAAGTCATAATTTCAGCACACGAGTGTATATCAAAGAATGTTAACTAAACTATAAATAAACGTGAAAAGCAACAAATGACATGTACATTGTGCCTAGTGCCTTCATACTTTGACCCCGGATTGCCCAAACCAACAAGCAGCCAAGGACTTGGCCTATTACACGAACCATCTCTTATAATGGGTAATGGAGGGCCATGCGGCTGTGACAAGCCAGAAACCATGTATCTACATAGATTTACTGGCGCAAGAAAGGGTAAACGTGAGCAACGGCATGCTGCTACAAGCCCCAGCATCACTCAAATCTGCATTGTTTTGCAAAAGCCAGCTTATCATAAAATGTCTTATATTCATAATTTGCAAGGAAATGTTTTAACTCAAATCATTCCAGAAACAGCTAGAAATTGACTTTTATTGATGAACCAATTACATAAGGTTTAAAAATTTGCTAACAAAAATGCTCACGATGGATGTTCCTGCAGCTTGATGATTGTCCAACCTTGACGCTCTTCGGTCATCAATCTAACTATTAGCTTCCTCCATAGCAATTACATATAGTGGAATCGCTCCTTGTCTGATATGATTATTTTCTTAGAAATGGTTGTCTTTTTCAAGTTAGCTGAATTTAAAACAGTTAAGTTTTCTATGTACAATCTATAATAAGTCAATTTAAATCATTCTAGAAACTGCTATGAAAATTGACTGCCATTGATGAACAAGCTAGAAAACTTTTAATACTCTAGGTGTTTGCTTTTACATGTTGATCCTTTGGCACTTAAGTCATCGAGCTAACTGCTAGCTGCCAATATGGCAATCACATATGGCACAACCCCTCAACGTCTTATGTGACATTTTTACTCATGTTGTTGTCTTTATCAACTCCGTTGACATTGTTGAAATCATATATTTCAATAATCAGCCAAAAATTTGATTAGAAACTTGGTCTCTGCTTCCAACACAAATAAATAAAAATGAAGTCAACAGACATTTGCAGCTTTGAACTTTTATATTCAGATGTTCAAATTTTTATTTTCAGATGCTATGAATCACTAACATAAAAAATTTTGATCCAATTACGGATTGGGACTCCAAGTGTATAAGCGGGTTCAAGAAAAGCATAATACCCACAAAACCTGACTTACAGCTACAAATATTGCTTCATACAGAAGCTCCTAAATTTACAATATTTTTTCAGGTGTAGAGACATGTAACCAAAATTGTGAATGACAGTTAATCAGCAAGAATCATAGAAAAAAATCAATTAAACAATTAAGAAGTTTTGAAGGAAAAATGGTAGAAAACAGAGATTATCAAAATCATCGAGATTATTTTTATAGTTGTAACTCATATATATGAAAAAGTATGGATCTAGAACCAATCCAGGAGGCAAAACAATTACCATGGTCAATGTCAACATTGGAAAAGATCTACTACTTGGTAAGAAACCTCTGACTCAAGCATCAGTTCCAACCAGCTCTTTAGAGAGGAAATTTGGCTGATGCTAGCACTCAACCCAAATACCCTTCACCATGCATCTTCCCTTGCACCCTTCCTTTTGTAATATCCCGCACAAGATTTATTAAAAAATAAAAAATAAGATTTCATAGTTTTATTGCTCAGACATGTTGTCAAACAGTTTTGCATCATGCTGTTTTTAAAAGAGTTTCCACTTGTTTTGAAGGAGTTTGTAAATAATTGTCAATGCAGTAATTTTCCGAAAACATATAATGCCAACACGAATATCAAAATCAATATAACCCTAGATAAACTATTTTCAGAATTTAATAATGCTGATACGGTTTACATTACACAGGATAATATATGATTTTCAATTTAAAATTCAAAAATTATTAAATATTGTTTGCTGACCTGAGACTGCTTCCAAACTCTCATACTGCGCAGATTTATAAATAATAACCGCTCCACTATAGAGACGACTCCCTCCAAAAAGGCCCGCAAGCCTTAGAAATTCCCTATGATCTTCATCGACCCCTTTGTTTTGGAGTTAAAGATTGTACGGTGGCAGATATGCATTTGATGGCTAGATAGCCGCTGCTGGGGTCGTGTGTAAGAGGATTCTGGCCGTACATATTATAGTGCTAAGGGAGTAGCACTGATTTTGAACTTCAAGGAAAATAATCTCTGCATATTATTCGAGTCTTTTACCTTATGCAAGGCTGTCGTGGCATCTCAGACCAGCCGCCGTTCCTAGAAAGGGCTCGAATTATATTCCAAGAGTTTATTGTGACGTGGACAGAAGTCGAAGGATCCGCTGAATACAAACTCTCCCTTAAAACTGCCGCTCATCTATTTTATCCACTATTCCATATCGGCATCCTAAGATGAAATGAAATGAAATGAAATGAAAAATTTTAATGACGTCCACGAGGCCAAAGAAGCCTAAGGGACCCAAGACCAGCACAAGAGCCACCCACAAAAGGCCCTAAACAGATTGTAAACTCCGTTCGAGATCGGCCCTCCTGCAATGAATTTTGATGATGAAGTTTGCAACTTTGTCTAACCTTGATTCTTCAAACAGAGTATTTAAATTATCGACCTGCACGGTGTCCCCATAACTAGCCCGGATGTCTTTATACGCCGAGCACTCCATGGTGAAATGTCATTCCGTCTCCACCATACTCATGTTACAAAAACGACATTTTCTATTTTCCCACTCCTCTTTAGGAACCACCCACCTGCCCGTTTCGCACCTAAGATGATGTGAACTAGTACGCAATTGGGCAATCAACATTTTTGCTTTCCATTTGACATTCGCGCCTATATAGGCCTTTTCTTCGTGATCCCTCGTGGGATTGAATTCTTTGATATAATAATCCTTTTTGCGTCCTGCTTTTTTCATCCATATAGCATATTTAAATTTTTCTCTCACATATTTTTTTATTTCTTCATTTGTGTTTGGGCATTCATGCATCTCAACATCCCATTTTTTCATCCATTTGATATTTTGTTTCATCCAGGTGTTCTTTCTTCCAGTTAGCTCTTCTTTCACGATTAACTTAGGCCACCGATGACTCTCCATATTCTGGACCTTCTTTAGGTAGCTTAATAACCGAATCATCGCCGAGGCCTCCAAGGGAAAAGTACCGGTCTCTGCCAATAAAATCTCATAGGGCACTGTAGTCTTAAGCTTGAGGCTGCTTATAATTAGATGTTTTTGTATTCTTTCCACTTGTCTCCATTTCTGGTCTGACATATTGCTGCCCCAAATCTCACACCCATATAGAATCACCGGAGTGACAAGAAGCCCAAAAAGCGTTCTTTTAGTTTTCCAATCCCATAAAGCAATCAAGGAGTTGTTGGATATGCAGCACATCGAATTCTAGCCCTTTTACTTCATGTGTGGTGTTGGTCAAAAAGAAGGGTGGGACATTGAGGATGTGCACTCATTATAGAGCACTCAATATGAAGACCATAAAAAATCGCTAACCCATTCTCAAGATCAATGAGTTAATACTTCATGGTGCAATATACTTCTATAAGATTGACTTGTGTTTGAGGTACCATCAGATAAGAGTGAGAGAGGAGGATGTGCATAAGACAACTTTCAAGTGTCACTATGGGCACTATGAGTTCTTGGTCATGTATTTTGGGTTGACCAATGTTCCTGCTACCTTCTAGTCATGTATGAATCAGGTATTCATTCTATAGTTGAAGAAATTTGCTTTGGTTTTCTTTGATGACATCTTGATCTATAATAGGACATGGGAGAATCACTTGAAGCATATAGATGAGGTGTTTGGCATACTTGAGCAACATTCATCCTATGCCAAGGTATCCAAATGTGAGTTTGGTTTGACTGAAATTTTAAATTTGGGGCATAAGATTAGTACTCGAGGGGTTAGTGTTGATGAGGAGAAGATCAAGGCAATCCAGGATTGGCGTAGACTAAGGAACTTGTCATAATTGAGAGGATTTGTGGGCTTATGCAACTACTATAGGAGGTTTGTGAAAGGGTTTTCACAACTTGTGGCTCTATTGACCAATTTGACAAAGAAGGGGGCTTTCTCTTGGAGCCCTACAGCACAATAAGCTTTTGATAAGCTTAAGGAGGTAATGAGTTTATGTCTTGTTTTGGCTATTCCAGATTTCTTGTTTCCTTTTGTTCTTGAGTGTGATGCCTCAAGAGAGGGTATTGGAGTGTTTTTTATGCAAAATAGACATCCCATAGCGTATGAGAGTAGGAAGCTCAAGGATTCAGAGAAGGGCTTCTCTATTTATGACAAGGAGGTGTTAGCTATCATGCATGCACTTGCCAAATTCAGACAATACTTGCTATGTGGGAAGTTTATAGTTAAAATTAATCATAACAACCTCAAATTCTTCCTCAATCAACATGATTTGAATGATAGGCAGCAAAGATGGGTAAGCAAACTCTCTAGGAAGCTTTATTTATATTCTATTTTTGATATATTTGTTGATTGGAAGGCTATTATAATAGTTGAATATGCCAAAGATTCATTTACTATTGACACTTTAGATGGGAGGTTGCATGATGATAGATACAAGGTGGTTGAAGACCTCATCCTTTACAAGGACTATGTGTATCTTGTACCAAAATCTAAGGTAAAGGAGAGGATTATGAGAGCTTGCCATGACACACTCCTTATTGGTCATCTAGGTTTCTACAAGACATACAAGCAAGAAAGAGAGTGTTTTTCATGGAAGAGACTAAAGAATGATGTATTGCAACATGTTAGAGAGTGTTTGGTTTGCCAACAAAACAAGACCGAGCATGTCTTTCCAGCTAGTTTGTTGCAGTCCTTACCCATTCCGAATAAAAAATGGGAAAGCATATCCATGGATTTCATTATTGGGTTGTCTAAGGTGCAAGGTAAGACTGTTTTTTATGTGGTGGTTGATAGGCTCCTCAAGTTGTTGATTTGTTTTTAGAGAGATATTTAGACTCTATGGGTTTCCCAAGAACATTGTGAGTGACAAGAACATCAAGTTTATCATTTTTTTTGGCAAGAACTCTTTCATTTGACTCACACAGTTTGACTCTCAACACTAGCTACCATCCACAAACAAATGGGCAAAAGGAAATCGTGAATAAGTGGGTTGAAGGCTACCTAAGGAACTATGTTACAGGGAAGCAAACAACTTGGATCAAGTGGCTACATTTGGGGGAGTTTTGCTACAACACCACGCATCACATGTCTATGGGTATGTCACCTTTTAAGGCCCTCTATGATAATGATGTTACTTCATTGATGGATTTGATCCTTACTGATATTAGAGTTCCTAGAGCAAGGGATGTGGTGCAACAAAGTATGGATATTTTGCATGATCTCAAAGAAAATTTACATGCTTAAAACTGATAATAGATGTATGCAGATCGACACAAAATAGAGGGAGCTTTTGAGGTAGGAAATATGGCTTACTTGAAGTTACAACCATATAAACAGTTTACCCTCAAGGAGAATGGTGCAAAAAAGTTAAAACCAAGGTTTTATGGGCTCTATCAAATTGTAAGGAAGACTGGTGAGGTTGCTTACGAATTGGAGTTGCCACAAGACAATAGAATTCACAACATCTTCCATATGTCGTGCCTCAAAAGGGCTATTAGGCAGCAGGTCACACCTTCAGTAGAGTTGTCCCCTCTTGATGATGAAGGCAAATTGATACTTGAACTCGAAATGGTCTTGGACGTGAGGGAGAAAAAGCTGAGGAACAAGATCATTCCAAAATACTCGGTGAAATGGAAGAATTTACTTGTCGAAGATGCAACGTGGGAAGGAATGGAGACCTGCAAGCATCCAAATATGAGGTTGCTTGATGGAAAACAACATATGGGCGGGGAGGACTATCATATTCCCGATGGGCCCTAGGTCCTAATTTCAAATTAGAGTGGGAGAGAGTGTTTGTTAACACTGAGCTACATTTAATATATATTTAAAGTAATGTTAAATACTATAATAAAATATTTTTAAATTTAATCATAAACAAGTGACGCAATGCATTGAGTTCCTGCCGCCAAGTAAGGAGCTTTTAAGTTGGAAGGGGGAAGGAAAATATGGTTGAAGATTTCTAAAATGAATAGTCAAAGTTAAATGTTAGTTTTTAGTAAATGTTAATTAATTTTAGTTGAAATTTAGAGTTTTGTAGTAAACGCAAAAAAGAAGAACAAATGAAATAGAAGACTATATCATGTGCAAAGAAAAATATAGAGGCTGAAGTATGTTTTTGATGAGGAAATGTAGGTTTTGATTGGACCTGAAACCCATTACAGTCTAGTTTTGAAAGGACTAGAAACCCTATCCAAGCGAAACATGTTGCACCAAAGATAATCCAAATACCATTAGCAGCCCATCAGTTGCAGCACTAAGAATAAAACTAGAAAGCTCATGTTGCACAAAGGTTTTACAGGGACCTTGAACTCACAAATTAGCTAAAGTTGGGACCTTACACCCAAAGGTTTTTGAAGGGACCTTAAACCCTTAACCAAATTTTTCAGGGACCTTGACCCCATAACAGGTTTTGAAGGGACCATAACCCTTTATAATCAAGCTTTGGCGGGGACCTTAAACCCAAAGAAACTAAAAGAAACCGCCTGAAATATTCAGGCAACAAAGCAACTGGGCTGCAACAAAACAATTCACAGCACCAATCAGCAAGAAACACCAACCCAACCTCCACCTCAATAGGAGAGGGCACCCCTCTAGATGAGAGGACGAAGAAAGATCCTTTACCACAAGACATAGAGCCTCCCACCTAATCCACAACACCCCTTTCCACCCCAATATGAAAGAGCTCCACCTCAACAGGAGCAGCCTCCACCTCCATAGAAGACATCACTTGTAGAACCTGATAGAAAGCAACTACACCCACAGAAATGAAAGTCAAGACATCCTTTGGCCTAGCAGCAAACTGGAGCTCGGAAGAAGTAAAAGAGCACACCACAACCAATCTTGAGAGAAGAAATTTTTGGGCCTTAAGCAACGCCATTTGAAGGAGCCCAACCGTTAGGAATAACACACCCCCAACCTACAAAATGAACTTAAGAGCACCAAACGGGGAAAATAACCCTCTACAAAAACTAAGAGTTAAAAACCAAGGAACCAGTCGAGGATACCACTAGCACAAACCATAGTGCCAAAAAAATAGACCAAGCCCTTCATAAAAAACTAAGCAAAGAAACCATGAGGGGAACACTACAGCTCCCACAGAGAGCCCAAGAGAAAGAGACAACAAAGAAGCAAGAGGAGGACCCCAAGCAACTGACAAAAAGCCAATCAGAAGAAGCAACCCAGACAAATCGGCATGCTCAATCCTAGCACCAATAGAGGACCCAGAGTCCAGCTAGATAAAAACCAAAATAGAAGCCTCCAAAGAAGCCCCAACAGCACCAACCCTGCAGGAAGAAAAGAGCCCCCCAATAAGAGAGCCCACAAAAGCAAGCACAAGCAGCAAGCCATAGGGGCACCCAAAGAGCAGAGCAAGGTAAGGAAAACCAACAAATGAAGAGAAAGGAAGGAGAGCACCACCATGAAGAACACCGTCGGACCCACACATGCCAGTCAAGGTTAAAGAGAATGCAAGCTCCTACCAAAGACATCTCAGTCATAGTCCACCTCCAACCCACACCCAGCACCAAGAAAACCACCATGAAGCCTTGAGCTTGAACCAAAGAAAAAGAAAGCCCCCAAAAAAGGACGCCAACAGAGGAAGACCCAAGAAGAAGAGGGCAACGCAAGAGAAAAAACTCATTGTAGCCCCACACGAGACCCCTGTCCTCAGCATCGGGGATAGGAAAAGAGGGCAACAACACCTCCAGAAAGCCCACTCCCAACACAAGAAATTCCAAGGCAGAGAAAGAAGGCACAAACGCCTCTAGCAACCCATTGCCATAGCAGGAAAGACCAGAGCAGGGAAAGAAGGCACCGACACCTCCAACAAGCCTTCAGCCACCACATCATCTGCATCCTCCTCGTCCTCATCGGATCCACTCGCCTCCACCGACGCACCAACAACTGCATTCAAACACGAACCTTCTCCTCCAGAACTCTTGCCCATCGCATCGAGTATGTTATTGATATTGTGAAATTTGTTTATTGTTTTTGTGCACTAACACTTGTCGAAACAAGTGTATTAAAATTCATATTTTTTGTGTGCTTGTTAAATAATATTAATAAATTTTTATATAAAAGTAATTTTGGAATTTGAATTGTTTTGTTATGAAGGTGGAGAGTTTATTTGTCAAGGTAGTAATAGGGAAATGGGCAAAGTGAATGTCATATTGTGAGAAACAAAGAAGGCCATATCAAAAAAAATATTTACTAAACATAGTTATTTGTTAACATATAAATCATTTTGAGTAGATATGTAAGACATAAAATAAAAATATATAAGTATTTTATTTTATTTTATATACAAGACATATAAAATATAAATATTAGTAATAAGTTAAAAATTTAAAAGTATTTTATCTTCTTTAATGAGATATTATTATGTTCAATTAATAGTAATATTTTTGAATGTCGGTATAGACATTGGTTATATAATTGTTGGATATGGTATAGTAGAATATATTCATTAAGTACAAGGTACAATAGAATATATTCCTACCCCACATAGTTAAATATTTTAACCATCTTTATATTTTTTATAATATATTTAAATACTATTTCTAAATTCAATTCATTTAGTTAAATAAACTAATTATAATTTATTTATTTAAGTTGAATTTAGAAAAGAACATATGCCCATGAAAAAGGAAATGGCTATCCAGCCCCTAGAATGCACCAGAGGCATGGATGGCTTTCATACATCATAACTACAATAGTTTTCGTTCTTTAGCAACTTAACTCACCATTCAGTCGAGACAACTCCAATTCAATGCAACACCGTTTCAAACAATAAAACTGCAATTTGTAGGGACAAGACAACAATTCACTGTAGCTTTGCTTCCTTATTTGATGGTCGTACCCAAAATAAATGGCTTAACCAAATGTCCCTACCTTTCCTAAATTCGTCAAGATCGACTTTAAGGGACTCGACCCCAACACCCACCAAACAAAGGATTATCCATGGCAAAGTCACTCAAAACTTCAACAGACTTTAATAATTTAGTCGAACAGACTAGAGTGATCAATACAATTTGTAAAAAAGTTTAAAATGCATAGCTTGTTCCCGTGGATTTGGTTTGTAGGAGAAAAATATAGTAGCATCGAGAAGGAAGGTGAACTGCATGCAAAGGGTGGAAGCATAGACAACTCACATGACTATTCCCTTTATTGCCACGTCTTACAAAATGGCTCACTAGCATGCTTGGCATAAGGATCGATCTTGGGCAGATATTTTATTGTTGTTCCAATGGAATATACCATTTCTCCAAGTATTTTCTCTACAAGTACAATAATGTCAAAAAGGAGAACTTCTAGGACACCTCCAACTCGTATACTCATGGTTAACAAGCCTCATATAGCTGCCTCTAATATATAACGTCATAGAAAAAGACATTGTAGCATTATAGTTACCCATCTAAAAGTTATTTTTCAATAAAATGACAACATTATAAATGATAATCTCATTGGAAAGGAAGCTAGATGTCTTTAACATTTAAGACTCCTCACTAATACATATGTGTATGAACCAAATTTTCATGAATATAAAGCATGTTTGATAAGATTCAAGAAAAGGCCTTAGTATCTATTTCACATTCTATAATTATTTTTTAGTAAGTCGTAATTTATTTTTTCTCATGAATATTTTATCTAGCAATTCTAATGATCAAAGAATATTATATCTTTGTTTTATAATATCATAGATGACCTTATGTGCAACTTAATACCCTAGGTATGTATGTTTATATTTACCATGGTTCCATGAGGTTTAGGTGGACAATTGTAACAAAATAATAGACTTGGATTCTAAATTTATAATGTTGGGAATCCCTCTATTTTATAGACTTGGTTCAATTTATCCTTTAAATCATATTCATGATGTTATAAAATTGTGACAATAATATAACTTCTCCAAATATGTTTCTTTATCTACACATATTGTCTCTTCAAGTATAAGCTCAGTTCACACTCATTTACAATTATTAATAGAGCATAGTAAATGTAGCCAAACCAACATGAACTCACTCATAACATATCACTACAACAACTAGATCACCTTAACTGTAATTCCATATAGGGTACACTTCTCACATCATGCAATTTTTAACTTTCAATTAAATTTACTTATTTGCATATAGTTTAATTTCACTATGTAGACATTCCTACGGTCAAATTATTTACTTAAATCAATTGATATTACAACCACAAGTATTTATCATCCTTCCATTAACTATTTATGGTATTAGAGTAATTCACATTATAAGCATTATCACATGATGTGTGTGTGTGTGTGTTTCATCCTCGTACTCATCATAATATCAAACAATTGAATGTATCATTAGGCCCAATCACAACTTAATAATATATGATTTGTAGAAATATGTTTTACACTTTGCCCAAAGTATCATATTATAGGACCCATTCTCCCTCTAGGATGTGCTTTCTTTCACATGAGAGACAAGAAGGGCGTTCTTCTAGGCCACCTATGTAGATTATACAACTATACTTTTTTATATATGTGTGGGTGTGTGTGTCACTATGGTTCTTTATTTTTTCATGTTATGATGGCACAAATATGATGTTGTATGTATACAAAAGATAAAGAAATCAATAAGAGTAGTATAACACCTATAAATCAAATGGTAAGTAATTAATTATAAATATTGAATAACCATAAACCCTCAGATATGATAAGAATTTCTCAATTACAAAATCAATGATTCATAAATGATAATAATATCTAGTTGCATCACAATAATAGCAAAATTTATACATACACATAGCATACCTCTACAACTTAAGTTAATTACTAATAACATACAATAATATGCATTATGATGAATAAATTATAATTAGGGTACTACTTTAATGATGAATGTTCACCTATTATGTTGATCACATCCTAATTCATTTCAACTATATTGCAAACACTTTAACAAGTGCCATTGAGTGTGTAGGTAACTCCATGGCTAGTGGAGATTTTTAAGGTCACTTGGAAACCCTTAATGTGAATGACCAATCAAGCCTCACCCTAGCCTATATGGAGAAGCTAAGGTCTTTCATGTCATGTAATTTGTCTCATGATATGAAATTTATTTTATAATATGGAAATTGTATTTTCATGTGTGAAATATTTTGTATTTGGTGTGTGGAACTTATGTTGATATGTTGTTGTCCAAAGGTGTGAGTGGATGGGAAGAAAGGGGTATGCCAATATTAGTTTTAATTTTATTTATTTTGAGATTTTCTAAAGTGGTTTTTAATTGGTGATTATATTTTATTAATTTTAGAATCCCAAGTTATAGGAATTGGCGTTGGGGCCACTTCATGACGTGAAACCCAAACTTTAACTAAGTTTAGATATTTCAAAATAGGCAAGAAACAAAAGTGATAAATTTACAAACTATCAACCATGAATATGGTGGTACCATAAAATCTTCACATAAATTGTGTGTGCCTATGCTTGGAATTGGTCTTATAAGATTAATTGTGAAGGTGACAAGTGTCAACTTCACTTTTGAATATGAGGAGATTGGGTTTAATTTTAATCTTCTTCTTGGAAGGAAGGGGGGGCTAGGTAATGGGATTTTTTTTTAGGGAAAAATATTGGTTGGAAGAGAGGAATGCTTAGGAGTTTTGTCTAAAGATCTTCATCAGCCCCTTGTCAGTTTTTATGGAAGCTTGAGAAGTAGATTTTATTGTACTTATTAATGTTGTTCTGTCTTTATGATTTATTTGAGAAATATTGTTGTAATATTGTTATATAAATATGGTCTATGCTACTAATGTGTTGAATTTGGTTGAAATGTGTTGTGATGGGAGAGAGAGAAGAGTCACCTTCTTATCTCTCCGTACAGTGAATCTTGAATAAGATCTATGCCTTGTGAACTCTTGAGCTTGTGGGTGTTGCAATGAAATAGATTATGTGATATAAAATTGAGGATACATGTGTTGTATTTTATGATGTATGTGAACTAGGTTCCAATTGGTCTCCTAGCTTGAGGGTGGATTGTATTGCAATCCTAAGGTTGGGAGGTGAGCTCACATTGGTCTTAGAAGCTATTCTCTTTGTTGTTATGTGTAGGTTGGAGGTGCTTACTACAAGATTCATTAATAGTTGAGTTTTATATCCATTTTAGGATTTTATTTAGAGTGTTGCTTCTATTGTATAATATTGTGATTTAGTGTTTTGGGAAGGTCTTGTGTAAATTTGAAAAACTTACCCATTTATTGTAGTATAATGTGTTGTGTACTATATTGTAGCCCATTGTCTTTGTTGTAATTTCTATTGTATGAAGTATAGAAAATGTTAATATATTAATACTTTGGAGACCACTACCTTTTGTCTTGAGAAAAAATATGTTCAAGATGTAAATAAAATTTGGAAATAGTGCCCATAAATTTCATAACAATTATTCTTGTAAAACTGTAGGTGTTGTGGTGGGAGGTAGGGCGAGCATCCCTTCAGGCTGGTGGAGGGGTGGTGGCATTTGTTGCCATGGTGGTAGGTGTTGGTGTTAGGCAGTTTGAGTTGGATTTTCATCATGGCAAGTGATGGTACAAGGAGGCCTTATGGTAGTTGTATCCATGGGGCTAGCTGGAGGTAGCTCTAGCACCCATACCAATGTTTCGAGCTGAGTGCATATATCACTTGAGGGATTCACTCCTCATGGCAAGGAAATTTTGCACATTTGGAGGTGTACCATTTGCATTGGGTGGAGGTAGCCTTGTGAATGGAGTTAATATTTATTGATGGTTCATGTCAAGGTTTGTTCAAGTTTTTTTCTTTGTTGGTTGCGGGTGGTGGTTGTTAGCTTCCTTCCTTTCTTCTGGGTGTGGGTAGTGCAGGGGTGTCGATGGTGAAGTGTTCGAAATTCATAATTGAAGTCTCAGTGGATGGCTTGGTGAGATTTGGGGTGGATACTTTGATTTCTTTGCAGCAAAGGTGCGACAGACTTCCTTTAGGGAGATTACAGATCAAAGGTTGAAGCGCATTCTGTTCAACAATGATCCCTTGATCGTCATGATCATCAAGATGATTTTGGGCTCTGGTCATTTGGAAAGCAAGGAGTATGGGAGGGATAATTTGCATGTTTCTTTGTGTTTTCTAGCTTCTTCTCCTGGATAACCAAGTTTCCAAGGTAGAGGCGAAGGTACTATTAGCAAAGATGTTTAGGAAAGATTTGGTGGAAGGGGTGAATGAGGTTCTTAGAGCAGTGATTTAAGGTAAGGGTTGCCCAAGGCCTTATGATTTGGAGTTGCTTTGATACCCAAATGAGACTATGAAGATTTTCCCTTTTCTTCTGGATTTGTGTGGTCTGGCCCTCATGCGACATTGGATGATAGTAGCGGTGGTTGTGGAGTATCTGAAAAAAAAATTTGGGTTGTTGGTAGCCGGTGGCGTTGAATGGGCATAGGATTTCAAGGCCTTTACAAAGGCTAATGGTTTTCTGTAAGTCAGGCTTCAGTTCAGGGTTTTATTCTAGTATGTGTGGGGTTGGTTTATAGTTTTTGATGTAGCATGGGTGGTGCTTTGTTCGCATAATTTCCATTAAAATGGACATTTTTTGCTCTACTTTATATTTGGCCAAGGGTAACTGTAGGACTGGTAGGGTTGGGAGTTTCTCTGTAGTTTGGTCTTCTGTGGATGAATTTTGCTGGTTTGGTGATTCTCGGGCTATATTTGGAGGTGGAAATCTAAAATCCTTGCTTAGCAGACATTTGTAGTTTTTGTTAATATTAATATTAATATACTCATCTTGCGTATCAAAAAAAAACTATAGGTGTTGTGGGCTATGCTACCGTTGATGCATTATATTCTAGTTTGAAAAGTTCATCTACAATTATATAAAGTGTTGTAATAGTTGATAATTTCATGTACTACTATTTTATGGAATGTTTGTTAAAAATATACACTATTTTTAATCACACCCAACATAACTATTATGTAAATTTGTGTCATGCAAGAGACACATGTCTCTCCAAGAATGAGACCTATTTAAAGATCTTTGGATCTTTGAATTTGATATAAAGGAATCAATTTATGCTCTCCAATTTTAACAATTGGTAGTAGAGCATTAAAAAATATTTTCCCTATGCATTTGAAGGTAGTCAATGTGCAACACTCATGTAGAATAGTGTTGTTATTTATTTAATTGTTGCATTGACATTGTTAGTATAAAGGCGTTGAAGTTTGTATAGGTTGCGTATTTTTTAATCCAAACATATAGAAGGAAGGCGTGTGAAGAATTTTAGAGGTTTTTAAGGATAAATTAGAGGAATTGAAGGAATAATTTTTTAGGCATCAAATTGAAGAATAAAAAGGCATTAA
The DNA here is from genome assembly GCA_007258455.2 of Sequoia sempervirens. NCBI lineage: Eukaryota > Viridiplantae > Streptophyta > Pinopsida > Cupressales > Cupressaceae > Sequoia > Sequoia sempervirens. The sequence continues at coordinate 113,210 of VDFB02272480.1, read as the reverse complement.
AATGAGAGGAGGAGCAAAATATAATTTGTTGGGTGTAGTATTTCAAATCTAGAAAGAGGCAAAATTTCTTTTGTTGCAGCAATTGTTCTTATTATGGAGGAGGCAATTTCTTAGATAATTCCATAAGTGTAGATCAATTTCCCTAATCAAACATTTCTGTAGAAAAAACCTTACAACTTTCCTAATGTCATATTACCTTTTAAAATAATATATTATATAAGGTATACAAAAAAAGGGAAAGTTAGTTTGATTATAAATGGCATTTTATAAATATTTGAAAAAAATTATTGTAAGGATTTTAGATTTTTAAGAGGTTGAAGTTTCCAAGAAAGCCACCAATTCTAGAAGAAAATTACATGTGGTAAATGACAAGTGAGAAGAGATCAAGTAGGTTTAGAAGAAATCCTATTTGCAACAATTATTGGTACTTGATCAAAGAAGAAATGTGATTGCAATTTTTGCAACATTTGATGAAGTCTATAGTATTTGTTAAAACCTAAGCTTGAAGAGATACAAAATTAGTGGTAGATCATTTCAATTCTTGAAATAGTGTTCAGACACATGACACTACCATACAATCACGGTGAATCACAATAGTTGTTCACATCATAGAACAACTTATAAAAAGGTAACTTGAAGTAAAAAAAATTTAATGGGAAAGATATGGAAAAGAATAAAAAAGAAGAATGAAAACTTAATGTGTCTAAAATATATTTTGGAGAAAGAACTAGAGAAATTTAGAAAGATAAATGAAAAATTAAAAGATGAAAATAGGTCACAAAAAGGAAGTTATATTGAAATTGAGAGAAGAAAATAATTTGTTCAGTTAATTACTTGAAGCTTACATAAAGGAAAATTAGTGTCTAAAGTCTAAGCCTACAATATGTAATGTGTCATGTGATACAAGTGATTTGTTGTATTCATTAGATAAATTGTTTGATAAATGCCATATAGCTAAAGCCTCTTTTGATAAAAGTTGTAAGACAATAATATTTTGAATCTATAACTCTTGCTAGTTGTGAAGATAGTGACAAAGAATGTTCTCTTAAATAAAGTTGGATTTAAGATAATGAAAAGAATGGGATAGTAAAGATTTTTTTGGGAAAATATGGACAAGGAATTATAGAGCCCATTAAGCCAATAGTGAGGCCAAAAAATGGAGGCCTTGGATATCCTAATAGAAATAAAAATGATATTATAGGTGATAGTTTCAAACAAATTATCTCAAGTTATATAATGCATACAACACGTTCTCATTGTCATAGGCATAGACATACAAAAAGGTTATGCTGGTTTCTTCATCCTTGTAGTATTTGTGGATTGAAGAATGATTCTAAGAAAGTGTGTTAGAAAAAAAGAAGTGAAAGAAACAACCTCTAAAAGATAGTATAAAAATGGATTGTGGATGGATTGGTGTATCTAATTGGAACGAGGTCACAAATATGTTCAAAATATTGTACAAGCATAAATATTCTCATGTCGAAAAATAGAAATCATGCAAGGTCATATATCATCCTAGAAACCATGTAATTTAATCTATGAACTTTGGACTACTATAAAGGCTACTTGAATTCTATTTATATAGTGGTGTGAGATTTAAAGTTGGAGCACTCATATATGTTGAATAAGTACCATTGATCACAAAGATCATTGTTGAATGATTGTAATAATGATCCTAAAGGTCATTGTTGAACGTAAAAATTTGTACTATTGATCACAAAGATCATTGTTGAATGGTTGTAACATTGATTGCAAAGATCATTGTTGAACCTAAAAGTTACATTGTTGATTGCAAAGATCATTGTTGAATGGTTGTAACGTTGTTTGCAAAGATCATCGGTGAACTTAAAAAGCTGCAGTATTGATTGCAAAGATCATTTTTAAATAGTTGTTGTAAGGCCATTGAGCCCACTTGTTATAAAACTATTTTGGGTATTCTATTATGTGGTAATGATGTAAATAGTAAGCATAGATTTCATACTTTTATGGTAAGAATTAGTTTAGCTATGTGAAGCTTACTTCCTATTGTGAATAGTATTATTGTCAAAAGATATTACAAATGGATGGTTATGGTCAAGTTGTGATTGAGCTAAATGATATTTTTAGGTGTTTGACTTAAAGGATGAATTATTTAATTTCTTATGTTAATTTCTCCCATATAATAATGTTGGTTATTAGAATGATCCATCGTGAATGTTTTGTGAGATATTTTATTTTATTAATGAGCTAAGATCATTATAAGCATTTGATTTGTGTTTATAAGCAAATGTCTCCATGATACGCTATCATCAATGGCCAAGGCTTAATCCTCTCGAGGGTAACTATGATTCGTGTACTTTCTATTTTTATATACTATAATTTTTAATTATGTTATCTATTCCTATAATTAAGCGATTTTATCATTCTTGTCATTAGTAGTTTAACATTTATTTAATTAAGTTGTATAAATACTCTTCATTCTTTATCTCATCACCTGAGCTTTAATCCTTCAGGTAACTGTTGAGGTGCCAAGTTGACACACGACATGCAGGTAAGATAAAAGTAAAAGTATCTCACCTCTCCTGAAAGAGACAATCAGTAATCAAATTGATCACCTCCCAAGGTCCTTGATGTTGGTTCACAACGTTGTTGTTTCACGAAGTAGTCAATATGGTTGTAATTTATTCAAGGGGCCTGTTGGTTTTGAGCTTCTGGATTGTTGCAAGATCAAACATCTATCTAAACCTACTTTAATCGGGGGCTTTAAAGAAATAGAAAAAGATAGATCAAGGTTTTCAAACTGAAAAGAATGTTGATTCATTCAACTAATCAGACTTGTTACTTTCCAAGGAATTCCTAAACTAGAACTGCAAAATAAAATTAACCTATAATTGATACAAAGTTTCATTCATTCACAGTGCAAAATTTAACAATAGATTGCAAATAATCATTCAAACAAAACATAAGATAAAATTTCATTCCTTGAAAGCTTTTCAAATCAAATGATTAACCCAAAATGAATACCATTCTAGAGCATAATATAAAGTAGGTTTAAGTCTAGCTGCTCCTACTGTCAATGAAATAGATAAGCAACATTTACAAATCTAGCAAGATCACCAGTGTACAGAAACCCATGTCTTCAAATTATCTCCATCTATGCTAAGAAAATCAGGAAGATACATCACCTCCTCCTCTTGCTGAACAAGAGCACAATGTCTTCAGTTGTATTGAATCACCAAAGATAGCAACAATTTGAGTCTTTTTGTATTACAATGACTGCTCAGAATAAAAATAACTTCTAACTCCTACTCTACTTCTTGATTTTCTCTACCCTCTGAATCCTCCAGCTTGCTAACTAATTCGCTAACTTTTTTTCTAACCTTTTCTAACCCTTAGAAAAGAGGTGAAACACCATATTTATAAAACCCGCCAGATGTGTCGACCCAGTTAGGGTTTACAATAATTAGGTCACATAACAAGTCAGCCGTAGAAGAATTCAAAACAAAGTCAAACGTGCATTAAATGCACGGGCACCAACCAAATCAACCCAGGATCTCCCACATACCTCAGACCAAAACGCGTGAAGAAGAGGCAAAGCGAAACAATGAGGAAGCACGACTTTCAATGCAACTTTGCATTAACTGCTCCCCCCACTTCGCCCATACCTTGTTCCATTCTGGCCTTCATCACCAAGAACGTCCTCTACAAGCTATCCGCAAGTGGCATAGGTGAAACCCTAGTTCACCATTCAATAACATTAATATTATTCTTCAGCTGCCCCATCGTATTGTCCCAGTCTCTCTTGTTGGATTGATATTCATTAATATTTGCACTGTAGGTCACTGCATCATCCAGCTGGTGCCCAGTTACTGTATCCCATGATAGCCTTAGTCCTTTGTAGTAGGGTGTTCATATTCGTATCTGAAACCTCGAACCAGACTAATGTCATCTTGCCCTCAGGAATCCTACTCTTTTCGTCCAACTTCATTTTTTATTTTTTTTTAGAGATGGATGATCCCTTTGTGTCCTTCAGCCTCTCCAACCACCATCATCCTGCCAGACTCAACCTACATTCATCAAACAACAATGTGAGAATCCAAATGTTGACAACATTTTCATCCAAATGTTAGCTTAAAATCATGATAAAACCATTAAATTAGCCATTCAGCATCAACACTGTGAACCTTGTCGGGTGTATTAATCAAAGCTTGCTCAGGAATGGTCCATTATCCATTGCAAACCCACTATGAACCTTGTCGGGTGTATCCAAGTTCCATCTAGGTAATCTAAGCTTGCCCCTGTTGTTCATGGCGAAGGTCTTAACAGTTGAATCTAGGGCATCACTGGTTTGTCGTGCACTTTCGTTATTTGACTCCTCAGGTAGTCTGGATCCAAAGGGATAAATAGAAATCATGCATTAGATTCAAGTCGACCTCAAGAGATTCAGAATTCGTCGAGTTTCGATCACTTCATGAAAAGTCGAGTGTGATGAAGGTTTTTCGGGATTCTGAAGACTCTGCAGAATTTCCATGTCTCCGGATTTTCCCAGATTCCTTCATCTTCCCGGAAGTGTTGTTCAGGTATATTACCAGGTGCATCTGACTGTGGACTGACAGCATTCTGGACCATAAATGCCTGATTAACTACCCCATTTGAACATGAGGCTGGGCTATGTGCTTGATTACATGAATAACACCATTCATCTTCTATCACAAGGTTATTCTGGGCTAGAACCATATCTTTCGCTGGACTTGCAACATTGAGAGGAGTTGGATTATAAGATTGGAATGGTCTTTGATTAACATTTTGCCTTTGATAACCACCTTGATAGGGTTGCCTATTTTGCTAATACTGATATCCCTGATTTTGATAAGACTGATTTATATTCTGACCTTGCTATTGGTTCTGTTGCTGAAAATTTGACCTTGCCCCTTGATACTGTTTCTTCATGCTGGTCAACTCATTTCCCATGGTTTGTAAAATGCTTTCTATCTTATGCTGACTAGACTGGATCTCTTGCAATTCACTTGATGGTCCTGTAGCTGACACTTCCTGGATCACAACAATGGGTAATGCTGGAAAAGCAGGTAAAGGGGATAAAGATGGCATTTGCAATGGCATATTTGATTGAATTTCAGGGAAATAAGACATAGGTGGCTTGGGCGCTAACTTTCCTGCCTGAATGAGGTTGTTTTTTGCCTTAATAGCTATACTATAAGCCTGAGATAAAGAAATACCCCCATGGACTATATCATGACTGAGATGTCACTATTTAAACTTTTCAAATAATATAAGAATGCATAATCAGCAGAAGGCCTTACCGTAGCAGGTATTTTGTTCCAAGTTTTTTGAAATCGGATATTGAAGTCTACCATTTGTTCTTGTGGGGCTCTTTTGATGGTTGTTAACTACTCTACCAAAGACAGGTGATCAGATTTTTCCTCAAAAAATCTAGTAAATTCATCACCAAGCTCATCCCATGTTCTTATAAAACCCACTGGAAAGCTTCTAAACCATTCCAACGCCTTCTTGAAAGATGCAGCCAACAATCTCACAACCACATTTTCCTGTGTCACATGATGCACATTGCACAATGCTGCCACATCCCTAATATGTTCAAAAGGTGTCACTTGTCCTTCTCTAATAAACTTTGATAACCCTTTTAACGTTGCTAATGGAATATCATCATGTTGCGCTAGATTAAGGGGACTACCCTGGTTGAACGGTACGAAAGCAAAGGCCCTCAGCACTGCCATTGAGCTGGAATGCGTTGGTACGCTTGGTGAAACAGAACTTGAACTTGGTTGAAACGTATTTGTTGTAGCAAAAATACTATTTGTTGAACAATTGAAAGCCCTGAACGAGGAGGCAGAAAGTTTCATTCTAAGAGTAGGAGATGCTGAACACCTAGCTAGAGGGGCTCTTCTTCTCCTTTCATATGAAAACAGTGTCTTGCCACTAACACTAGGTGGTGTTGACTAAACTCTAGGAGAAGGAATAGTCCTTTTGAGAGTTCTCCCTCTTCTTCTTGGAGGAGATAAATGTAGAAACTCTACAGCTTTTGAACTTCTAGTTTCTATTTTTCTCATATAAATAAACACATTGATCCTTTCCTCCACGCAGAGTCGCCAGATATGCTTGAAAAATGACCTCTAAAAAGGCTATCAGCTCACTGTCAGCACATCAAAACAACAAGGCTCAGGAATCTTACTTCTAACTCTGTCCCACCAGGCGTGCCAAAACTGTTATCACCTAAAATTGCATCCTGTTGAACCTGATGCTCAACACCTTAGTGTAACATGGGAAGACCTCTAAAGATGTGGGTTTCTCATAAATAGAGGCCAACCTCTGGAGAAGGCCGACTTCCTTTGGTGTCACCTAAACTACTAATTTTGTAAAGGAAAAAGGTAGAAGGAGAAAAACACTAAAAGTAATGAAAACACTATCTCCATGGTGATGCACCAAATTTACTAAGAAGACACATAACACAGTTTACACACACAATTTCAGTCAATGGTAAAAGCTTAGTTGTACACAACTCAATCACGTACATTTTCTGCATAAATATTTCATCAAAAGGTTCATATGGCTACACTCCTAGAAGGAAAGAATAACTTCACAACTAGAGAATACTGCATTTTGAACACATCTCACAACCTACAAAATACATATTTCTCTAAAGAAAGGTGCTGAGACAAGACATAACCACTAGGAATCATTCAGTTTCACAAGTAGTTTCATCAATTATACGAATGCACACAATTTTAATAGAGAGATTGAAAAGGTAAAGTGCTTATACTCATTGATTTCAATGGTGAAACACTGATATACATGCCTGTCATGAGTTACAAAACATAGCCTCTCTTCTGCAAAGAACTCCACAAGTTACAAAAAAAAGAAAAGCACCAGGTAAGAACTGTCTACAAAAAAGGAAAAAAATGCCATATATACAAAAGACCCAGCCCCTTAGGGCTTACAAAAAATATTTGTGTTCATAAAGATCTGCCCCTAGATCTTTTGGATGAAGTTAATACTGCGTCCCTGTTGTCCATGTCGGTGTGGAGTCACTCCAGGAATGGCCTCCTTGATCTTTTGCGACGCATTTAATGTGCCAACCTCTGGCCCCGTGTTCACTTCGAATCTCTCTGAAGAGTTGTCTTGAATCTCCTGGAGCACTATCATTAATGTCTATCTGCCCTTTCTAGTAGCGATCTCAGTTGTCACCGTGACTCATAGTTCTTCTGCTTACTGATGAAACCTCCTGAATATCGAACTGATTCATCACTTGATTCTCAGAGCAGGTCCACGTTGCTTATGTTCTGCTAATCTTCTTCACATGGGTCAAACTACCACGGCTCCTTGTAGCTTCCTTCGGCTAGTCGAACAGATGCCACACAAGCTTCTTCGAGCAGTCAAAAACTCTTCATCAGAATCGCATGTTGGTGAGACACTAGACGTGTCTCGCCGATGCGATTATGCCCCTCGACAGTTATCGGCGTAGCTCACAACCATCGGCAAGAGCTCATAGCGAGTTGCAAAAGTCATGCTGATGTCAAAAAATTTCACCCAGACTATCGCTGTCGGCCAAAGGTCTCATCGAAGCCTATAAGAGATCCATCGCTATCAGCAAGACATTGGCAAGTCAGTGGGACTTCATAGCAAACTCCTCTATTCTCCCCGAGCTCACTATATTTCAGCAAGACCCTACATGGGTCGGTAAGGCATTACACCGGTGAATGTCATTTCAGCAAGACCTCACTTAGTCGATGAGACCTTATGCAAATGACACTTTGCTTCGGCGAGAACTCCTATCGAGCTCTCACTCTTCCTTCGGAAAGACACTGGCAAGTCGAGAAGACCTCCTACCGAACCCCCATCATTATATCGCTGCACTCCTCTATCGGTGAGACACCCATGTGTCGGTGAGAACTTTTACCGAAGGCAAAACACTATACCAAGACCCTTCATTCTTCGGCAGGACCTCATGCTTTTGCCGAGACATCATGGCGACTCTACTTTCCTTTGTGTCAAGCTCACATTCTTTCGGTAAGAGGTCATCAGGTCGGTGGGACATCTTGGCAAATCCATTCCGCTTCGACAAGACCAGCTTCGGTCGGTGAGACATTACACCGACCGAACCTTATGTCAGTGAGTGCAACCTCCTCGGCAGGACATCGCCCCATCGGCCAAATGATATACCGATGTTAAACTCTCTCGGCAAGACCCTACATGGTCGGCGAGACCTCATATCGAGCTCAAAATTTTCGTCGAGACCTCTGCTTGGTCGCCAAGACATCATGGCAAACTCCTTTCTTTCACCAAGAGCGTACCTCATTTCGGGGAGACATTGCTTGGTCGATGAGACCTCATAGAAAGGTCTTCATTCTCCCCGAGCTCCTTCATTTGTCAGGGAGACATCGCTATGTCGGCAAGACTTTATGCCGAAAGCAAAAACTTCAGCGAGACCATCAGTAGTCGACCAGACATCTCAGTGAGTCCCACCTTTTCCTTGTCGTTGGGACCTCACCGTGTCGGTAAGACATCTCCCCAAAACCACAACTTCATATCGAAGGCACCACTTTATCGGCAGGACTTTCTCCATTTGGCCAGACTTCATGCTGAAGCCTCCATCTCCTTGCGAGTGAAAACCCTCTTTCGAGGAGACTTCCCTCGTTCGTCGAGACATCACACTGAGGGCATTTCATTTCGGCGAGACCTTTCCCTGTCGGTGAGACCTTTCATCGATGATGCCTCCCTTCACCGAGACTTCCATCTTTCAGCCAGACCTCTCCCTGATGACACCCTTCTTTCGACAACACTAGCCTTGTGCACAAGGGTCGGCATGACTTCAGCAGTCGAGGAGACATATAAAAACCCACGGCGAATAAAAAGTCTGGCTGACCGATGGATCCTGAATGAATATAAAACACTGCCAGTCGGCAAGACATCTGAAAAGTCCCAGTGACTTTCTTCCTTAGGAGTTTTATGCCGAATCTGACTGAAGAGAAGCTTTCCAATAGACTTCCTTGTGAAATATCCTCAAGTGCATGATCCAACTCTTGATGCAAATGTCCCATTTGGCCTTCAAGAACACTTGAAACATAGATTGCCTTACCTGATTGAGGTCGCAGGTGAAAATTGGGTAACAGGAACCATTCAACTTCTTAAATGTATAGATGTGGGAATGCTTAAAATTCATCCATGCATATAAAAATTATACCAACACTGATTATCTTAATGCATGAGTGACCAACTACTCAAATAAAATGACATGATGAGTATGTTTGTCATACACATGCAATATATATCTACTTGATTTACTTTGAAATAATGTTGTTATATCCTCCCTATAAGAGTATTTCATCTTGCTATAATTTGTAATATATTATCGATATTATAATTTTATTTTCTATGAAGTATGTAGATTACTACTAGAAGGATAGAGAGTTTAATATTTTTCAACTCTATTAAATAGAAATGGAAACATCTAAATATTTAACACAAATTTATCTTAAATTAAGATATTAATAACTCACATTATGAACTTAAAAATACCCAATTTGTGTGCCTCATATATTCTTTGGTGGTTATCCCATGGAAAGTCTTAACTTGATCTTGAAGGTCAGAAAACACAAATCTTGTCTTTCAATGTTAGCAAATATTATGATTCTATTTATTGAAATCAATGAAATTAAATTATTTGAATTCAACCCTGACTCAATATCCTAACAATTTTACTCACACATCACACAAACATCCAAAATGATACTCACCTTCACCATTTACACTTTAACCTCTATTGAATACCATTGTTCGTCTATTATTTCAACTAACATAGTAATGGTAACTCACATTCATAATTTTTTTTAGCAATACATACCTATGACTACCAGTTCTAAGTAAACTCCCTTACTCATATGAGATCAAATAGTGATAATAAACATATCTACTACATAAAGAACTGTAAAACTAGAATTTCATCTACATGAGTGAAATAACCCAAAAAAGAAGTTATATTTTAGAACTGCCAATTATAATCCTATGGTCCTTTATCTAACCATGTACCACAAGTCAAAATAAACTTGAGCCTTACTTAGATTAAGTAAGAATAAAATATTAAACCAAGTTTCCATTACATAAGAGACAAGTGCAGAGGTTAAACAACTTTTTTTCACTTTCCATCTATAAGGGTATGTAATCATATGAAAAATAATTCATATTTCATAAAACAATAAAAATAATTGGTTATAATTTCATGTAGTATATTATTGTCATTTTCATTCAATGTATGAGGTGAGAGAACGTGACTTCTTTATAATTTCATTTATTTCTACAATTAAGATGACACAAAAAGAATCATTTAAAATTTTGACATTTTAATATTGCACTAGTTATATTATGTCCATTCCTAACTATTTAAATTTCTTTCACTTTGTATGCTATGACTGGTAATTACCTTAAGTTGTAGAGGTATGCTATGTGTATATATAAATTTTGCAATTATAGTGATGAAACTATATATTAAATTATCATTTATGAATCATTGATTTTGTAATTGAGCAATTCTTATCATATATGAGGGTTTTGGTTATTCAATCTTTACAATTAATTACTTACCATTTAATTTATAGGTGTTATACTACTCTTATTGATTGTTTTATCTTTTCTATACATACAAAATCATATTTGTAATGGATCATAACATGAAAAAATAAAGAACCATACTCTCACACACAAACACACATAAAGTATAATTGTATAATCTACATAGGTGGCCTAGAAGAACGCCCTTCTAGTATCTCATGTGAAAGAAAACACATCATAGAGGGATAATGGGTCCTATCATATGATACTTTGGGCAAAGGGTAAAGCATATTTCTACAAATCATATATTATTAAGTTGTGATTGAGCCTAATGATATATTCAATTGTTCAACATCATGATGAGTATGACGATAAAACACACGCACACACACAAATATCATGCGATAATGCTTATAATGTGAATTACTCTAATACCATAAATAGTTAATGGAAGGATGATAAATTCTTGTTGTCATAATATCAATTGATTTAAGTTAATAACTTGACCTTAGGAGTGTCTAAATAGTGAAATAAAACTATATGCAAGTAAGTAAATTTAATTGGAAGTTAAAAATAACATGATGTGAAAAGTGTACCATATATGGAAGTATAGTTAAGGTGATCTAGTTGTTGTAGTGATGTGTTATGAGTGAATTAATATTAGTTTGGCTAAATTTACTATTCTTTATTAATGATTGTAAATGAGTGCAGACTGAACTTATACTTGAAGAGACAATATATGTATAAAGAAACATATTTGGAAAAGCTATATTATTGACACAATTTTATAACATCTTGAATATGATCTAAAGGATAAATTTAATCAAGTCTATAAAATAGAGGGATCGATAACATTATAAATTTAGAATCCAATTCTATTATTTTATTACTAAATCTCATGCAAACATGGTAAATATAAACATATATACCTAGGCTATTAAGATGCACATAGGTATGAGGGTCATCTCTGATATTATAAAACAAAGATATAATATTATTTGATCATTAAAATTACTAGATAAAATAATCTTGAGAAAAATATTTTTTTTATGACTTATTGAAATAGATGTTTTGTGAAACAAAATATGATGTAAGGCCTTTTCTTGAATCCTATCAATCATGAAAATTTGGTTCATACGCATCTATAATGAGTTTATTATTAGCTATCTAGTGAGGAGTCTTAAATGTTAAAGACATCTAGCTTCCTTTCCAATGAGATAATGTTGTCATTTTATTGAAACATAACATTTATATAGATAACTATAATGCTACAATATCTTTTTTATGACGTTATATATTATAGGCAGCTATATGAGGCTTGTTAACTGTGAGTATACGAGTAGGAGGTATCCCAAAAGTTCTCCTTTCTGGCATGATTGTACTTGCAGAGAAAATACTTGGAAATATGGTATATTCCATTGGAATAGCAATAAAATATCTTCCCAAGATCGATCCTTATGCCAAGCATGCTAGCGAGCCATTCTGTAAGACATGGCAATAAAGGAAATATTTAAGTGAGTTGTCTATGCTTCCACCCTTTGCATGTAGTTGACCTTCTCAATGCTACTATATCTTTTCCTACAAAAAAAATCCACAGGAATAGGCTATCCATTTTAATTTTTTTCTTAGACTATTTTTATCACACCAATTTATTTGACTGAATTATTAAAATCCGTTGAAGTTTTGAATGATTTTGCCATGAATAATCCTTTGTTTGGCGGGTGTTGGGGTTGAGTCCTTGAAAGTTGAGCTTGATAAATTTAGGAAAGGCACAAATATTTGGTCAAACCATTTCTTTTGGGTATGACCATCAAATAAGGAAGTGGAGCTACAGTGAACTATTTTCTTGTCTCTATAAACTGCAGTTTTATTTGTTTGAAACAGTGTTATAGTGAGTCTTATTTGTCTCAACAGAACGGTGAGTTAAGTTGCTAAGGAATGGAAACTACTACAGTTATGATGTATGAAATCCATCCATGCCTTTGGTGCATTCTAGGGGTTGGATAGCTATTTCCCATGAAAAATAGGCCATAAAAAGTAAAGTCAATAGGAGTAAAAACTTTATAGCTAGACGAAAGGTTTAAATATTAATTAATTTCCTTTCAAATATTAATCCACTTACATCATTGAAAAGTCCCACCAAAAACAATTGGTATCAAACCATTAAATTGACACATCAAGGAAGGGAAACAACATTGAAAAGTTCCTTGAGAAACACAATATGTTGAGGCTAATTGTATGGATCAATCCCAATACCTCGTAGTGTGTTAATGGTGAACAAGTGTAAACGAGAATGCTTGTCTATGCTTCATTGTGCTACATACCTTCTAGACGTCGAATGAGTGCATGGATAGTGAGAATGGCAAGGGTGTTACATGTAAACGTGTGAGAATATAGACTTGAAACAAATTTGTCCCTTGATTGATGCATTAGAATATGATCTACAAATTATTTGAAGAACGTTGAGGCACAAAGAAGTGTATTATTTTTTTGAAGGTAGAGGAAATTTGTAGAAGAACAACCAAATATTACAAAATGAGATAGAGATAAGTTGTTATTGCTTTGTAGAGTATCAAAGATTCAATGTACAAGAACTTTCACTATTTGGTAAAACAAATGGAGATGGCTATTACTGTATTGTTTAGAAAAATTAAATTAGAAATCCCACCAAAGTAACAGTACATGACATATGCTATGTATGTCATAAACATGAAACAATAAAAGTTGAGAAGCAAGCTACGTATGGAAAACTAAATGCTTTGGGAAAGGTCTTGTTAACTGTGAATGCATCAAATGCATTGATTATGGATTGATTGCAATAGTAAGTTGCCTTTGGGCAAAAAGCTAGGCACATGAAGTGCATATGGTCAGAAAGATGAGACAATTTTCATTTTACTATTAATTTTGTCATGTGCTTTTATGTTTTATGTTTATGAACAACATATTATGTGTAATTGACTGTGGTCGTTTGTTGAAATTTTCCTTGTAACAAGAACCATTTTTTGGAATTGAGTGGAGTCAAAGACCTATAGAGTTGTAAATGTTGATGACAAAATTTAGCAAGGTAACAACCCTTTGTGGGAAACTTAGTTTATGGGGGACATAGAGTGCTAAACTGAGTGACCTCCAGGTTTTTAAAGAAGTCGACTTCTTTTGCAATGGGGGTTTAAAATGGGAAAAGGAAGTAGATATATAAAAATAAAATCTAACTTAAGGCAATGTGCCTAAACGCAAATAATAGGCATGATAAATCATAGATTTAAGGGCCCAATCAACAATCTATAATGTCCTAGAAAGGCAGAAACTGGAGATCAAAGTATAAACAATTCATTTATTGACAGAAAATAACTTTGCACACAGATTTACAAACAAGAAGAGTCATAGGACATGATCAATATCGGCAAACTTGCATTAAATTTATAGAAGTACAGAAAATGAATCATTCCAACAATAACAACACAATCTAAAGTTAATTAAATACATAAAAGGGCAAAAAGGCTAAATGATTGGAACAATTTGAGAGTCTTTTGCAATAATTAAAATAACAATAACAAAGGCTTGGTGTCTTTTCTAAAATCTACGTATTTCCGCCAAAAAATTGAACCCTCCCTTCCAAACAAAAGGAAGTATATATAGCTGAACATTCCCATTGCCTTGGTGAGCAGTAACAGAAAAGATTTGAAAATCCCCAGCAATGATGCAAAATCAAAGATTCTCCCCGGGCATTGCAAAAGAAAAGATCCCAATCAAGGCATCTGGTTGTGCCAAGTTCAGGTGCATCCCCCCACAAATGATAGCAGTGGTCCCGACAAAGTCGTGCTAGGCAAGTGTCGCTATTTTTCCAAAGCAGTTATGACACACACTAGATGCCAAAGTCTCTAGCTTGCTCCGCCTATCTTTTAAAAGAAGCACGCACCAAATAGTCATGTGTTGACACTACACAGCCTACGCTCAGCTTTTTCTTTTTCTATTGAAAACTTGCACCAAGAAGACACGTGTAGCCTACCTTATTCCCGGTACCAACTACAGGGCCTGCTAGAATATGTGAAGATGAAGCCACGTGGCATGTAGACAGGGCCTGACTCAAAAACAAAGGGAACCAGCTTACAAATGCGCACGTAGCAGACATGTGGTATCGTTGTGGGGCCATTTCGAAATGCGAAGGGAAGGGATCCTTCAGGGAGCATAGAGTGGACACGTGGCCAGGTAGCAACGCTTATCACAAAGAGGCTGAAAGACTCTTAATGTAATGTTCGGGCCAAAAATTCAAAAAGGGGAAAGCCCGAAGGGAGCTCGAGAAATATTTTATTCATAGCTTCTAGTGACTATCAGGGGTATTTCGCTCGAGGAACGGAGAACCCAAAATTTTTGGTTCGTAGACCAGAGCACCATCTGTTAGTGACAAAATTAGAGCTTGGAAAGGGCCGCCCGTAGAGGTGGCCAGTTGGCTTCAGACGATTTCTCTATTTTGCACAAATTCTCATGCACTCCACCTAGGTCAATCATCTCTTTATGGGGCAACATGTCAAGCAAACCCACTCCTACTTCACAATGAAATAGCAGCTGCATAAGAGGATGGATGACCCCTTCAATGTCTGTTGTAGTAGGAGGATGGCTGAAATTCTGGAAAGTGTTCGAGTCCTGCTCCTTTTCTTCAATTATTTTTGCAATCTGTTTGGCTATGGCTATTGACCCATCTTCAAAAAATGGAGACGACAGACCCATCCCACTCAGCACAGAGAAATTTTCCCGCATGCCATCTATTGTTTGGTTCAAGGTAGTTGTGGCTGCCCTAGTCCACTGCAAGGCCAAGTGGCAATGGATGAACCTATTTGTCGTTTGAGCAACAAAATTATGATCTTCAATCCCTACCTTGGCTAGGTCTTCATCAGAGACTGAATATAAATTGGTGAGAAAACTCTTTGCTTCCGGAACTGTCTCTGAGATGAACCACGAGAATTCTTTAATTGTTTTGAGGACCTCCTAACTTAGTCTGGTTGCTTTTGAGGTGAACCAGAGCATTAGCTGCAGTGTCTGGTAGAAGGTTTTAACCTTTTCCCAATAAGAAATATATATTTTTTAGGCCAATGGAATGAGGTCAGGCTACACAGATGAGGTCGAGCTGCACGGAGGAGGCTTGGAGAGAGATCCTTAGAGTGGTGATCTTTACTTCCTTTGAGTTGATGGCCTCTGTCGATTCTGCATTTTTCTTCTTCATGGATGTCAGTTGCTCCCTGGAGCTGCTCATCTCTTTATGCCAGTTTTCCTTGGCCTGGGCGCGATTCACCAATTCTCTGTTAAGAGAGGACTTCATCTCTTGAAGCTCTTTCTCTAACCGAGCCTTTTGGTCCTCAAATTTGGCACCCTTCTCCTACAAATTTTGCTCATACTGAGCTCATTATTTATTAGCATCTCATCTTTTTCCTTCATCCCCTGCTCATGTTCAACACGCCGCCATTCAAACTCTCCACTCCTCAGTTGTAGATTCTATTCCGCCAGAGCTAATTGGCTCTGGTACTCTTGGCTCTTAACACGTAGCTGTTTACTTCAGTGGGGTCAATAAATTGAGCCTTTGTAAGTTCCTCCTGAAGTCTATTCCTCTCTATCTCTGCTATCAACGCCCACTTTGTCAAGTGAGTACCATCCATTTTTCTCTATTTTCCTAGAAAGTATCTCTCTTTCAAGGATTTCAGCTGCTCATCCATCTTCTTCAACTTCCGACCAATTTTAATGAAATCAAAGGTAACCACTCATTGTGTTTCCTCCATGAGCTCAACCTTATCTTGCGAATGAGCTACCTTCATGTCAAGCCCCACGACATATAGATCATAATCTTCTGGATGCATCTCCCCTTGTTGCTTTGCCATGGTCAGGTAGATGGTTGCAAATTTTAGCATTTGCTGAGTCTCATCATGGATAGTATGTACTTTCAGTTTTGCCTGCTTCTAATCATCCTTCGCTTTTTGCTTTCAAATTCTACTAGCGCGTGCCTCCTTAGTAGCATCATTTTGTGCAATGAAATGGGCTGGCGACGGGACTAACTCGCATGCGAAAGGAGCACCGAGAGGTAGGGCATATGGATAAGTAAGTTTAATAGGCGCGAGAAATGTCTTCTTTTGGAGAGTGACGGTCTGCGAGGAGAAATGGGGCACATGCCAAGGCTCAGCTTGCGAACTAGGAGAAGGGCTTGTCATTCACCAAGGTTCCATTGGTGAACTGATGAAAGGATTCATGAATTGTAGTGGTGAGGGGGTAGTTGTTATGGAATCTACCTGTTGCAAAAGGAAGGGAGGATCCGCGGAAGTAACAACAATATGGGTGCCAATAGCGGGTAAGCCTTCAAAAATTGAGGCAAGAAAGGACTGAGCAACAACTACTGGTGTAAGGGTTCGCGGGGAAGTAATGGCAAATGGATTTTCCCATGCGGTATGGGAGAAACCCCCCACAATTGTTGTATCAAAAGTGGGAAGAGAAGGGGCAACACTCATGGTGGGGCGCGCTGCAGAGATAGTGGAAGATGACAAAGATTGAGAAGCAAGAAAAGCATGAGTGAATGTTACCTGTTGGATGGTCGATGGCGGCTCTTGGCTTGTTGCTAGTTCTACATCCTTTTCGAGCTCTTGACTGGCCATGAGCACTTGGCTTGTAGTGCGTTCTTGTGAACTTCTCCAACAATGGCCTTTGTGCGTTGTCGCTTTGCGGGCGGGGTCTCTCCAACCTTAGCAGTCTCTACCGGCTATTTCTCTAACACTCTTGTTGGTTTAGCAACCCAAGTGAGTGTCTGCAAGGCCCTTGACACATTGATTCACACATTTGAAGCTATGTAGGAGGGTTGCCTTGCAAAGCTTTTCTTTTGTTGAGCGAAAGATGTTGTGACTTCCACTTCTTCTTCTCCTTGTTGTTCGAATTCACCTCTCGGGTTGTTGTTTCCTCTAGTGCTTGAGTCAGAACTTGCATGACCGTTATCCCACCATTTTTTGAACTCCTCATCAGCTTTCAAACTTTCGTAAGGTGCTTCAAGTTGGTTTGTTTCCTGGCGATATATCTAGAAGGCTCTCATTTTTTCTATACTCCATTTCTTCGTATATCGCAACCTTGTACATGATAGTCCCCATTTTGACATTATCATCGACCTGCCCAATAACAAGTAGAATTTATGCTATAACTCCCTATGATCCTCTGTGGGAATATGTACCAAATCAATCAAAACCTCGTCCTTGTCCTCTCGCAGGTTGCACCTCTCTTCCCAGTAGGGTCGAGGAGTGTGAGTAACCCTCATGTGCGCATGTGGGAGATCATTGAAATGATTGTACTTCCATTGATAGCATATCAAAACCAACCATAAATGAGCCAACTTATTTTGCAATAGTGGGTGTGTTAGCCTCTTTGCCAGGGTCACCGTTTTGAAATTCATGGGTAACTGTAGCCATCCCTTCCTCTTGGGAGGTCCTCCGCAGAAGTTGTAATCGATGATGCATGCCTGTCGATACATTTCAAGAGCCAACACTCTATCTATGACACATGTCAGGAGTCAGAATGGTTGTTCAGTGAAACCCTGCATCCAAATGGTTGTGAAATCCACACAAAAGAACCAGTCGCATGCGGGAATAAAGACTTGCATATATCATGTTTGATCCTTGCTGAGTTGGATCATGCCAGTTTCTCCTTGTAAATCTTGCAAAATAAAATTTAGAAAGAAATTTGAAAATGCATAATAATCAAATGTTGTAGAGAGGAGAGGTGTCCATGCAGATACCGACCTTCTTTTTCCCTTTTCATCAAAAATAGATAAACCCACATACTTGTTGAAGAAATCAGGATTTTGATGTAAAAACATATAGGCAAGAAAAGAGAGGAACCTGAACGTCCGTTGCTCTAGGTAATTCTTTATTTGCCCCAACATTTCTCCTACGAGATAGTCTGCAAAATTATACTAGAAGAAATCATGCTGCTTGCAGAATTGGAAACCCAACCCCAATTGAAAAGCATGCACCTCCTGGATTGTGTCCAGGCCACAAACAAATGCTAACATTGAAAATGCCTCTTTCAAGTCATTACTCTCAAATGCATCGAGTGACATAGGAATACTTGGTGGGTTTTGGCTCGTTAATCCTTGCCGGCTGGTCTCCTTGATTAAAAATTGAGGACCCTTCCTCATTTCCCTCCATGTGTTCTCTCCTTTCTTAGGAGTGAATACCCCAATTTTCTCACTTCCTGTGGTTGGGTCAGGAATACATAGCATATTTTAGATAGCTTGCAGGTTGATATTAACCCTTAGAGTCCGGCCTTCAATCTTGTGGGTATTCGGGTTGAACCGTTGAATGGCCACATCAATCAACTTTGGGAAATAGTGTACTAATGGGACCATGTACTGTGGGAGTCCACTGAGCCATATCTTTTATGTTGTTGATATCTGCTTCTCGGCCACTTTCATCCTTTCATAGGCCCCTTCTCTCAAGGACTTGGGGTTCTTTGCGAGTTGCAGGTCATGAATATTGTCCCACTCCTCCTAGACCTGAACTTGGTTTTTGTAATTCTTGGGCTTATCTAGTTCTAACGTGTTCACCTATTTTGGCTTGTCTGGTACACTAGGCGTAGTGTATGAAATTCCTTCATAGACATTAACAACATGTGATGCCTGTATGGCCTTAAGCAAAGGTTGTGCTGTCTCTCCCTGCATCCCTTGCTGCGAACTTTCCTGCCATTGTATCTTTTGATGGAATCCATTGCTAGGCTTGAATTCTCTGCAAATTTTTCCTTAGCTCTTTAAAAATTGTCTTTACTTGGCTTAGTGTACTTGAAAAACCTCTTAAGCGTTTAAAATTTTGCATGTGATACTTAGCTATCTTTTCTCAAGGTGGTAGAAGAAAGAGGCCTTTTGCATTTAATTCAGCATGTACCACCCACCCCTTGGCTCATGTGAAAATGGATTACTTTCCATTTTGAAGTGACAAGAATTCATAATTACCTTGGCGATTGTGTGATACGGTGCGATTTCTTTGGAACTTGGGCTGACGATTTGCTCTTAGCTTAACATTCGTATGCATTGGCAATTAATATCCTAAATGAAATGATTAAGCCCAAAGCAAACGATCAGCGCCTGTGAAGATATGAATCTTGCCTTGGGTTTTGGGAACCTCTTGAGAAGTGACACCACAGCTTCATAACCGTGCAGCTCACCACCGACGAATGCCACCATTTTAAGCTAGTTTAATTAGCTCTCATTAACTTTGCACACATTGAACCGTACTTAGCAGGCACAACTTGGTCATGAAATTCGAGCAAGCTTAGGCATAGTTCTCAAGTTGGCACTTGATTATCATCACATTTTTGGAAAGCCCATTACCTCACCTTCCTTGCTTTTTCTATAAATAGTCATCTAAATGGTAATGAAATTACACTTAGTGTTTGAGTAAGCTTTTAGGAATAGGTTTGGGTAATTGGTAATTTGGCGAAGCATCTTCATAGGCTAGGCTTTTAGGAAGAGTTGCCAATTAGTTGCAGTGCGTCACCATGAACACTCCAATTAGGCTAGTGTCACATAAGTCAAGATGACCTTCCTTGGGGAGATTTCCACCAGATGTCTGAAAAGAATGATGGAGAACAAACACTCCTTGGCTCTGATAGCCATGAAGTGGGTTCTAGGCCGGGACTGTCTGGAATATGAGGATAGGTATCAGGTTAACATCGATGTCTACTCACACTTTGTCGTATCCATGTTGGATATTAACATCCCCAGGCCCTTGGTGCTAAAGTTGGTTAAAGAAATCTTCCCAAAGAAGTATCTGAATGGTCTCAGCAAGGTTGTTGCTAACACTGTGTACGGGGTAGGCCTGCCTACGATGAGTGACCTTAGGCGCTATATTG
Source organism: Sequoia sempervirens (assembly GCA_007258455.2). Taxonomy (NCBI): domain Eukaryota; kingdom Viridiplantae; phylum Streptophyta; class Pinopsida; order Cupressales; family Cupressaceae; genus Sequoia; species Sequoia sempervirens. The sequence goes on along the minus strand of VDFB02272480.1, from coordinate 92,780 downwards.
AGGAAGAAGCGGTCATCCTGTGGCTATGGTTCTTGAGTGGATTTCACCTTGCGATCACAAAATGAACACTGTGAAAGAGTTACTCATGCATTCTATTTACTCTTTCATCTCTATAACCTAGTGCCATTCTATGACATAGAATGGTACACTGATTTCAAGAATCTGGTGTTCCCTCTGCCACTGGTTGCCACTCCACTGACATGGATGCCGCTGTTGGTGGTGTGCCTACTGATGAGGACATAATGGATGTTGCAATTGATGCATCCATTTCTATTGCACAGGTCGTTGGTTGATAATGACCCTTTCCATGCTTTTTGCTTTTGAGAACATAATACCCGTTATCTAGTTTTTGTATATATGCCTAAAAGGCCCGCATATAACATATATGAAACAAAAAAAGATATAGTTGTATATTTTGAAATACAGCCTTCAAGCCATTTTTCCATATGAATGGAAAAGCGTACATATAATGAAATATAGCTTTATAAAAAAAATTGGCTACTTTCCTCTTGATATTCTGTAACATAACCTTTTGCTCTTTTCAACATATGTGTTTGGCTTTTCCACATGTGGGTATTATTTTTATTAGTTCACCTTGCTATGAATTGATTTGCTTTTCCCCTTGCAATGATGGATTATTCTCTGCCTCAAAGCATGAATAAACTAAAAAGACCGGCCAATAGAACAAAAAAAAACTAAAAAAAAATTGTACATATTTACACCAGTAAAAGCGTGTAACTTAATGGAACAATTTAAGATGAATCCCATTGACCGAAATTCCTAATGCCTCCTATTCCATATTTTTCAATTCAAAATAATTATGTTTTTTACACTTGATTATTTTAAAGGGGCCTTCCCAAAGGCTATCAAATTTACCGTGTTGTCCCAACTTTGCAGCCCTTTCGTTGAATTTCAGCACTAAGTCCCCACACTTTAAGCCTTGGTTGGATGCATTTTTGTCAAACCATCGCTTAACAAACTATTGGCGGTTAGTCATGTATATTAGGGACTTCTCCTTTTTTTCTTGTACTTCCAATAATTTGACCAACCGAACCTCCATGACACCATTTTGCTCTATTTCAAGGGACTTTAGCAATTGGAGCACTGGAATCTCCATGGCTATAGGCAACAATGCCTCTTTTCCGTACACTAACTCATAAGGAAAAGTCTTAAGGACCTGCTTAGGAGTTGTGTTGTCTGCCCAGAGTGTTGCATGGAGATTTTTATGCCATTCTTTTGAGTGTTCTGAGCCAATCCTTTTGAGGAGTCAGACTAGGTTCTTATTTGTTGACTCAACTAGGCCATTACCCTGAGGGTAATAATTTGACGATGTCTTCAAGAATATACCATTTGTTAGTGTGAAATGGCATACCTTTGCACCTAGAAAAGCTCTGGCATTATCAAAAATGATAGTCTTTGGAGGGTCGAACCTTATCACCAGTCCTTCGAGGAAATCCACTATCTCTGCCTTTGTTGCATTTTTAAGCGGTGCGGCTTCCATCCACATTGTGAAGTAATATGTAGCCATTAGGATCCACCTGTGTTCGACACTTGAAGTGGGATTTATCATCCCGATGAAGTCCAGGCCCCATTGTGTGAATGACTCATTCGCTACTATAGGTTTGAGAGGCATCGTGAAATTATTTCTTCTTGTAAAAAACTGGCATTCTTTGCAAGTCTTCACCAAAGAGTGCAAGTCATTGAAAAGTGTCAGCCAAAAATAACCTGCGCACATGATTTTGAGGGCGGTAGTCTTGGCAGAGAAATGTTCGCCCATAGTGCTGCTGTGGAAAGTGTCTAGGATTCTCTTTGCTTGCCCTAAGGTAACGCACTGTAGGAGGATGCCGTTGAAGTTTCTTTTGAAAAGGATCCCTTCAATTAACACATATCAGCAATTCTGCAGTCGATAGTACCTCCTTTTTTGAGGGGAAAGGCCTGGTGGATACTTCCCCATTTGCATAAATTTTACTGTCTGCTAGCCAAAAACTTTCAAACTCGGACTCATTCGTTAGAATAAGTTCCTATTGTTCTTCTTCAACATCCACTTCTTTGTCATGTGCCAAGTACTCGCACAACCCTCTCCCTCAGATGGTTTTGGTGGGCTTAACCTCAATGTCATACTCGAGGATCTTGGTGATCCAATTGGCTCTTTTTTCTGTGATTTCTCCCTCCATGATGTATTCGTGCACATTGGAATGCGCAACATAAACTATCACTTTATTGTAGGAGATTAAGTGGCGAAACTTTTTAAGCCCCTTTACTATTGCAAACACTTGCCTTTCGACGAAATTATAATTTGTCTCATATTCTTTCAGGGTCCAGGAGTAGAATGCCATTGGATTTTCTCCTTTTCCTTCTATGTCCTTTTGAGTTAAGACAGTAGTTATACTTGACTTGCTACTGAATACATACATTATGAAGTCCTTAGATAAGTCTAGATTAACCAATACAGGAGTTGAGGAAATAGCATCCTTAACTTTTTCAAAGGCTTCTCTGGCTTTTGTTGTCCACTTAAATGCCTGATCCTTTTTCAACATTAGGGTGATTGGTCGAATTATCCCGGCGAAGTCAGAAACAAATTTTCTAACAAAATTTACCTTCCCTAGGAAAGACTGGACACCTTTCTTGTTAACCAGAAGGGGGAGCTCCTTGATGGCCTTCACTTGCTCAGGATCAGTTGAGACTCCTTCTTTGGATACCACATGTCCCAATAGTTTGCCTTACGACACTCCAAATACACATTTTTTTGGGTTCAGGGAAACCCCAAATTCCTGACATTTTTGAAAAACCATTTCTAAGTGATCAAAATGATCATCTTTAGATTTAGAGAACATAGTAAGGTCATCCAAATAGATTAGGATAATCTTATTGATTAATTTGCTGAAAGCAATATCCATTGCCCGCTGGAAGGTGGCTCCTGTGTTAGATAGGCCAGAAGGAATTTTGGCATATGTGAATGTCCCCCACTTTGTAGTGAACGTAGTTTTGTGTTGATCCTCTTCTTTAACCCAGATTTGATTATAACCCAAGAAGCCATCCAGCAGGGAAAACATTTCTGATCTTGCCATTGTTTGTAGGATAGATTCCATAGAAGGTAGCAGATAATGATCCTTCAAGGATGTTTTGTTTAGGTCTCGAAAGTCTACACACAAGCGGATGTCTCCATTCTTTTTTTGGACCAGGACTAGATTGGATAACCATGTGCTATGGTTGATTGAAAAGATAATTCACGACTGGATTAGCTTTGTTGCACCATTAGCGCTTCAATCTTTGGGTTCACTGGCCGTTGCTTTTGTTAGACTGGTTTTGCACCATCCACCAGCTTGATTATGTGTTGGATGATGTCAGGATCATATCCCTTCAGATCATCATAGGATCAGGCCACTACTCCTTCATATCTTTCATAGAAATTGATGAGCCTTTCTTTATCACGGTGTGGGACGTCCTTCCCAATTTTAAGTTTTCTTCCATCTGCGACTTGAAGATCTGTGTAGTTGCTTTTGTCCGCCAAAAAATTCTTCTTGTCATTCTTACATCATCACAATCAAAGAGATTTTTGAGACTAACCAATCCCCTTGGAAGCTTATTAGATTTGAGTTGAAGGATTTGTCCCTCGTAGGCCGCAACCACCTTTGGTTGGAGGTGATCGAAAAATTCTCCTGACTGTTGGATAAACAAGGCAATGTGCTCATCACTTTCAAACACTTGCCAACTTTGATCATTATCGGGAATCGTCGGTCGGACTATCACTCGTACAAAATGCTTGTTGCGAATGAGGTTGGAGGCAGGATCAAACTAGGATCCGACTGCTGCCATACGATCCATGTCACTATTTTGTTATCGGGGAATGGTCTAGATATTGAAGGCTTCAAAACCCTCAACTAGGTCCTAGACCCGATGCCGATGGGATCTCATGTGGACATTTTTTGCCACAAAAATTCCTTGGACTTGGTTGACAACCAGTTTAGAATCTCCAAACGCCATTAGTTGCTTGATGCCCATTTGTTCAGCAAGGCTTAAACCTTGTACTAATCCTTCGTATTCAACTTCATTGTTTGAGCAAGCAAACTGGAAGCGGAAAGACCTCAGTTTCTTTTCATTTTATGGGGATATTAGACATATCCCGACTCCTCCGTCAAAGTGCAGCGTCCATAGTTTTGGAGCTCAGTCACCTTCAGATCTTTTGGAAACCTTTGGGAGCAATTGATCTTCATCATAGATGACATAGGTACCTAGTCTGGTAGCATGGTAATTTCTGAAAGGGACGCTATCCATATGTTCACTTAGCATAGCATCCTCTTGATCATTCCTATCTCTGGTCACCTTTTCATCTTCTAGTAACTCAACGCAATGCAATACATTTCTTGCTTGGTGATAGAGGTATGCATGACTTCAAAAATGATCATGGCTTCATCGACTACATGTTCTGAATGTAAAGCTTCTGATTCTATCTTCATTTTTGCGCCATGCTTGGTTTTGATGATCAAATGCAACCAATCAAGGATAGGTATCCACCCACCTTTGAAGTAAATTCTTGGGATAGATAGAGGCTAAACATGGGAGGAACATCTATAATCAGAGTGTCTTGCGACACAGTGATACTAGGGCAAGCAAATAAAGTTAAAGGGAGTGCCTTGATTACACCTATGGTTTCAACTCTATTCTCGACAAGCTGCATCACTCCCCTTTTTAAGGGTTCATAGTTGAGTCTTAAAGCCTCAACTATTTGTTTAGGCATAGCCATGGTGTTAGCACCATAACCAATCATGGAATTATGCAATAACTTCTTCCCTATAATGAGGGTTAAGAAGAAGGGTTGGGGCTTCGACTTATCTTTGTAGTAGCATCTTCTACTCTAGGATGGCTAGAATATCCCACAATGACACATTAGCAGATGATTTCTTCAATTGTTCCACCACATTGAAAGGTGGCAAACTCGGAGGTTTCTTCTCCTTTGCTCTCATTATAATAATTTCTTTTTGTGACTAATATTGCGGTGACACCATGGAAGTGTCAGGTATCTGGTCGAAAGCACTTTTAGGTTGCAGATTGGCTAGTTGCAGAGCAACTGGTTTGGCGGTAAATCTCCTCTTTGAGTGAGTGTTGTAGTCGGATTGTACTTGCAGTGTTTTGGATACAAATGTATCCTTTGCAAACACCGCTTCTTCTTCTTCCATCCATGAGAAGAGTGCATGGTCGGGGGTGATGTTTGCTTCTTTCTCTAGTGACATCCCTTGCATCTACGCAATGAGCACCGCATTGTCCATTTGTGAAGAGGTATATACATATCTTTTTAGGGTTGATGTTGTAGCTTGGTTGCGCTGCTCTGCTACCTTTTGTTGTAAGTTGCCACGTGCGCAGTTTCGGGGCATATGCGTGTCGTTGCAAGGGAAGAACCAAGGGTTGGTGTCATCCGCTAGATTATTTTGACTTGCGGTCAATTCTTTGCTCGAGCTTAAGCTAGCACTTTGTAGTGGAGTGGGTACCGGTACCATTTAACTTGTTGTTTGTGCCTACAGATTTGCCCGAGTGCCTCCTTGAAACTAGTTTTATTGGTAGGAGGACCTTCTGCCTTGATAATTTTGCTAGGTAGGCTTCGGTGATACAACTTGGTTGCGTTTAAGGGTAGTTATGTCATTTTCCATAGTCCACAACAATTCCTTGAGATCATTCATTTCATCCTTAGAAGAGCCAGAGGAAGAGGTGGTACTTTGTGGCGTTGTCACATATGTGTACATTAACAAGGGAGATGTGGGTGCACTAGTTGATGTGACTTCTTGGAAAGGCATCAATATTTTAGGAAATATCAGCATGATAGGATGAGGTGGCAATTTTCCAACATCTATCAAATTATTCTCCGCTTTGACGATGACGCTATAAGTGCCTGACAGAGTGGTCCCTCCCAAAGACTGGATCATCATGGAAATTTTGGGGTTGATAGACTTTAGGTATAATATGAACACCAACTCAGGAGGCAAGCGGATAGCAACCTGGATCCTCTGCCAATTTGTGTGGAATCAGGCATTGAAGTCCATCATAGCTTCTTGGGGGGCTCTCTTTATGGTAGATAGTTGATAATACAATGAGGAGTGATCCCCGTCATTTGAAAATCTTTCATAGAATGGGTCTTTGAGCTCATCTTAGGTACGGATGGTGTTAGCTGATAAGGTTCAGTACCATTCCAGTGCTTTTCCTTAGAAAGAAGCTGCGAGGAGCCTTTGCGCTACATTCTGAGCAGTGATTCTGTGCACCAGGCATACATCTGCCACATCTTGCAGATGTTCTGCGGGTGTCCTTGAGCCATCTCTGGTAAACTTGGGTATAGCTTTCAAAGCCAAGGTCGAGATAGCGGCCCATACAGCAGGTGCTACTAGTGCTATGAGGGGACTTCCAGCATCCCATGCCACATAATTCCTATTGGCACTTGGCAGCATGGTTAGAGGAATGGGTGGAGGAAGCCGAACAGTTACCAACTGATTTGTGGACTACACTTTTCCTAGTGCTGGTACAAGTAGATTAGGGTTTTTTGTTGCTTAGGACCTAGTAACAAGTAGATGGCTAATACACCCTATTGAATCAGAAATTCATTAAAGCTTCATCCCACTAGGCGTGCCAGGAAATGAAACTGTTGATGCCAAAATTTAGCAAGGTAACAACTCTTTATGGGAAATTCAGTTTATGGGGGACATACTGCGCTAAACTAAGTGACCTCTAGGTTTTTAAAGAAGTCAGCTTCTTTTGTAATGTAGGTTTAAAATAGGAAAAGGAAGTAGATATATGAAAATAAAATCTAACCTAAGGAAATGCGCCAAAATGTAGATAATAGGCATGATAAATCATAGATTTAAGGGCCTAATCAATAATCTATAATGTCCCAGAAAGGAAAAAACTAAAGATCAAAGTATAAACAATTCATTTATTGACATAAAATAACTTTGCACACAGATTTACAGACAAGAAGAGTCATAGGACATGATCAGTATCGACAAACTTGCATTCAATTTATAGAAGTACGGCAAATGAATCATTCCAACAATAACATCACAATCTAAAGTTAATTAAATACATAAAAGGGTAGAAAGGCCGAATGATTGGCATAGTCTAAGAGTCTTTTGAAATAATTAAAATAACAATAACAAAGGCCTGGTGTCTTTTCTAAAATCTACATATTTTTTCCAAAAAATTGAACCCTCCCTTCCAAACAAAAGGAAGTATATATAGCCAAACGTTCCCACTTCCTTGGCAAGCAGTAACAGAAAAGATTTGAAAATCCCTGGCAATGATGCAAAATCAAAGATTCTCCTCGACCGTTGCAATAAAAAGGATCCCAGTCAAGGCATCTGGTCGCGCCAAGTTCAAGTGCATCCCCTCCCAAATGATAGCAGTGGTCCCAACAAAGTCATGCTAGGAAAGTGTCGCTATTTTTCCAAAGCAGTTATGACACGCAACGGGATGCCAACGTCTCCAACTTGCTTCGCCTATCGTTTAAAAGAAGCACGTGTCTTTCTTTGCCGTTGAAAACTTGTGCCAAGGAAACATGTGTAGCCTTCCTTATTCCAAGTACCAACTACAGGGCCTGCTAGAATATGCAAAGATGAAGCCACGTGGCATGCAGACAAAGCCTGACTAAAAAATGAAGGGAAGCAACTTACAAATGCGTGCGTAGTGGACACGTGGTATCGTTGCGGGGCCATTTCGAAATGCGAAGGGAAGGGATCTTTCGAGGAGCACAGAGTGGACATGTGGCTAGGCAACGACGCTTATCACAAAGAGGCCAAAAGACTCTTAATGCAATGTTTGGGCTGAAAATTCAAAAAGGGGAAAGCCCGAAGGGAGCTTGAGAAATATTTTATTCATAGTAATATACTTGATTCTTGAAGAAGAGACTATGAGGTCAGAATTTCAGATGATTTTTCTCCTTTGTTTCCAATGAAGTTTGCTTCTTCAAATGTCTGGAAAAATTATGCCAATTGTTTGAATTTGTCTAATTTATGTCAATAAGCAAGCGACCTTTGCAATCATTTGATTGCAATAATGTTGTAGTCAGAGATGTGCACAATTGCAACGATGTGATATGCAATTCATATGCAATGTTGCACTCAATACATTAATCAGATTGTATATTACCTATTCTCTAGAGTGGCTGTAATTTTGAATTTGTTTCAAGCAAATTTGGAAAATAGAAAGACCATTTTGCTCAGAGGCAAGTCATTGTTGCAATCAGGGCAGGTCACTACTGCAATTGGCTCTAGGAAAATTCATATCCAACAATTCACCGATGGAAAATTCGTCGCCAACAATTCATTGTGGGAAAATTCACCGCCATGACAAATTTATCGTGGGAAAATTCACCGCCATGACAAATTCACTACTAAGTAAAATTCACCGCCAACAATTCACCGAGGCGACCGTCATTAATGTTTTTTAATATATATTTCAAAAACTTTGATTTTTTTTTTTGCAAAAGAATAATTTGATTTATGATAAAAAAAATTAATTGTATTAACTTTAGAGAATTAAATTTATGATAATAAAAATAAAAATATTTTTCAATATATTTTATGATAATAAAAATAAAAAATAAATCGATTAACTTAATTTTAATATCATAAATAAACACATGGAAAAATTTATGATAATAAAAAAAAAATTAATTTAATATAAATAAACACATGGAAAAATATATATTTTTAATATTTGTGCAAAGAAACACATGGAAAATAAAAAATTATATATATAATTTTTTATATAAAATATATAAAATGCATTGTTTCATGATACAATATTGTATAATATATATTTTTAAAATATTTTTTTTATATTTTTGTAAAAATAAAGGAACACACGAAAAATGAAAAATAAAAAATTGTATATATAAATAAACACATGGAAAAATTGAATAATATTTGAAGTAGAAATTAAAGTAAATGATTTATTTTTCTTTTAACATTTTATGAAAATTAGTGCATAATTTTCACATCAAAATAAACATAAAAAATATTTAAAAATAAAATTATATTGTAACACAGGTGAATTTTTTTTTTTTTTTTTAAATTCAAAGTTTTCAAAATACATATTAAAAAAAATTAATGCAGTTAATTTTCTGCTTCGGTGAATTGTTGGTGGTGAATTTTACTTGGTGGTGAATTTGTCATGGGGGTGAATTTTCCGACAATGAATTTGTCATGGCAGTGAATTTTCCCACAGTGAATTGTTGGGGGGTGAATTTTCCATTGGTGAATTGCTAGCGATGAATTTGTCGTATGCCATTGCAATTGTATGATGTGGATTGGATATGGTACGCTTGTCGATCAATCTATAGATGTTGCATTAAATGCCTATATGGTCAATAAGACCTTGTCCAAAGTATTTAGTTTTCCCTTTCGTAATTCTCATTTGCTTACTATGTCTAAATTCCAAAGGAAACAATTACACATATCTAGCATTGCAACCTTAGTGTAAAAAAGCATTGCTTTACTTGGGAAATTGGTCAATGCATTTATTGTTGTAGGGTGCATTAGGCTAAGGAAAAAGCCTACACAATTTTCATTTAACGTACTACTTGGCTTCAATTGTTCCATGTTTATTGGTTGCATAGCATATGCCATGCAATGTACCCATTTCCCCTGTCAGGGCTTGTAACAACAAGCAACACCTTTAGTTGCAGGAGCACAGAAGCACAGGGACATTTTTCCTTTGTTTCTAAGAAAGAGCAACAAAACTAATGGAAAAATGTACAGTAGTTAATAAAAACCATATTGTAAGGGCTAACAGCCTATTTAATAACAGGCTACAAAGTTTGGTGAGTTATAACAATTAATTCACAAAATGTTTTTCACAAAATCCAACTCAATATTGTCATGTGTTTACACATAACAACCCTACTATTCTCACCATCCATGCACTTGATCCACCTGTACGATGTGTGTAGGACATGGGAGCATACACAAAGATTTTCTTTTAGGATTGGTCCCTTTGACTAACACTAGCATATCATGTTTGTCAAGGCACTTTTGGGTGTTGTTGCTTTGCTAAAAATGTTGAGTGCATTCCCTATGTTTTGTTATAAAGTGGATGTTGTTGCTTACTGATTTATCCACAGAAACTAAGTTACTAGGAAAATAGCTCAAAGAAAACTCAATCAAGTATCAAGTGAATCTTTCATGTCTCAAATTTATCATTTATCTCTTTTCCTATCGCGTGGAGTAGGTCTACTACTCTTTTTTGTTTAAGTAAATAAGCAAAATAGAAAAACATTATAAAGTCTATCAAATATACTCAATGCAATAGGAAAAGAGATAAATGATAAATCCGAGACATGAAAAATATGTGCTTAAATTTGGAACTATAGGAAAATAGAAAAATATATTAAACTATTGAATTTGAGTGGCCAACTAAGTATGTCAATATCAAATGCAATAACTACAATAGTAACTTGCTCATTAAAAACATGCATGTTTTATATTTGTCACATATAGCATACTTAAAAGCCGTAATAGTGGATTTTAATCTATTTTAAGGGGAACATGAGAAAATTAAGTATTGTCTAACATATAAAGGAAAAAGATGTCGACTGTAAAATGAGAGTGGCGAGAAGTTTTAATCCATAAAACATGAAATGTAGTGATATAGGTCAAAGAATTAGGAACACAAGCATAACAAAAAGAGAAGTGTGGGTTGATGCAATGGCAGGTAGCTTTGCTCTTGCTTGTGTTTCTTCGTCACCTACAATTTCATTATTGTTGGGAAAATTTTGTCATCTCAGAGAAACCTCCAAGAACAGTAGTGCCTTCGGTAACTTTAATTTCAAATAGATTGCCTCAAAAACACGTACAACTATGTCACAAAGTGGAATCAGACACAATTCAATTCCCACATTAATCCTTCTGAGAGAAGCACATGTAAATTCAGTTTCAACAACTTGCATAAACAGATTCAACAAACAAAACCATTAAACATGAAAGATAGTACAAAATATTAGAACACACAGATTTACGTGGGGAAAACCCTTTCGGGTGAAAAACCCCACACTCCAAAAGATCTAAGCCATTGTATTATTCAACAACAAACAAAGTTACAATACAATCTCAGGCTCATAGTCTTTTCACAGAGATTACATCTTGTTCCATTTTGGAGACAAACTGGCAGCAACCTGTTATGTTTCCCTCTCTCCTTTTTTACATTTCCCTGATCAACCTCTCAGTTCATATAACCTTTGCACTGTTACAATACCTTCACACAATATATAGTGCAAATTAGCACAAGAGATCAACCAAGACACTTAATCTAGAGAGATTTCAGCAACATAATCCTCCATCAATCTTCCTTTCTCACTTTGTATTACAAAATGTCCAATGTATACACATTCATCTTTAGCGGACAAGAAACGGTTCATCTTTTGTAGATTAGTTCATATTCTTTCTATTGGACCAACTGTCAACCGATCTAACTTCTCCAACTCACTCATTATCCTCCAATGAACATCATACACATCAGCGGTCAACCAAGTCAACGTCCTTCCAACCACAGTCTTCTTTCATGTTCATTAGCCAGAGTCTCCCCGATGTCTTCATTATCCTGAGGTCTCAACTAGCCCCATCGACAAGACAATGCCCATCAGAAGGAGATTACAAAGTTGATCCAACAACACAAGTCACCCTGATGATATTAAGATCAACCACCCCGATACAGACCATCAGCCTAAGTCACCCCAATACAGACCATCGGCCAGAGTCTTACCAACGATCAACGGGATCAACCTTATCGGCAAGAGAACAATCGTCGGAGAAGGTTTCACTGAGGTCCCATGTTATACCGATGACAACACCTCATCGACAAGACATGCTTTGTCTCTAAGACTCTTATAGAGCCTTCATGTCACCCTGACCAAATACCATCGGCTAGAGTCATACCGACATTCATGATGAGCAAATCCATTGGATGGAGTCACAACGATATGCATCAGGAGCAGCTCCTTTGGTAGGAGAACCACTATCGGCAACAAACTGAAAACTCACAATGATAGCTCAAGTCACACCGATTACTTCCATTGGCAGGATAGACTAAATGTCACACCGATATTGGCCAGAATTCTATCGTCAGAGAAAATTACACCGATAGTTTAGGTCATGTTGATGACCCTCATCGCCAAGATATTCCAAAGGTCACACTGATATAGTCATGAAGGAATTTTACAAGGAGAATTTAGATCGAGCTAAGTCACACTGATCTCATAGACAATTTATGATCACTTAAGCAGATCATCCAGACATCTTAGTGGTCACACCGAAATTGCTCACTCAGAGGTTTAGGCTTGTGGGATTGAGGCACATAATTCCAAGAATCTCCCACTTGACGAAGATCACACAGGAACCTCCTGAGCACTTAGGAACTAAGATCACACTGGCTCCATCAGTCTAGACCCTTCTCAGTACAAGTCTCTATACAACAGCACTCAAGACACCCAATCAACAAATTTCCATAGATACCAGTCTACCAGACAATCTGCAACAAAAACAAGTGTCCAACTGCAACTAACTATCCAACATTGCAACCAATCACAACCTTCCATGAAACCGCATAGATCTCAAACATGCTTTCATGCTCAATCAAGACTTCTGCAACAACATCCAAGATGTCCACCATTCAGGAAAAAAATCCCTGTCATCTTCCAACATGCCACCTATGGAAGAAAGGTACAAGCCAAGGTGAATAAGCACCAATCCAATGAACACAAGCAAAGGATCCCAGTGATTTCATCAACAGGAAACCGCCATCACTCCAGAAAACAAGATAGAACATCAGCTAGAACAACAATCATCATGTCTGCTTCCATCCAACTTATAAACCCACGTGACTGAAAATAGCACCCACAACAAGTGCTAGATCATCCAATCAACCATACCTCAAGGGTATACACATTAGTAAACTCATGCCAACAGCACAACCAACCCATCAACCGCAGATACAAGCACCATGCACAAACTAGTTGAAGAAGACCAAATACATCTAGGTACGCCCACTACATGGGTAATGCCAAATCTGAAAGATCAAAGGCATAACAAGTCTACCAATCACAACACAGAAAATGTAACCATGTAGTACCAAGGAACATCCACAATGATATGCACAACTTGCAAATTAATAACCTGTCGAACATCCTCCTACATACACTTCTAACAGCCAGTTGTGTCAAGTATGATCTCCTTCCCATCCCAAAGAGACGCCATAACAACATCCAACTGTTCAATCACCAAGATCAAGCATAACAAATGTAACATGTAAACAATCATGGATGTAAGCTTCTCAAAGAAGACCAAACTATTTCATTTCCCATATCAGGAAATCAGCCCATAAAGCATCTCCTATCAGTTCTCATCAGTAAATGATATAACACAAAAGCTCAAGGAGATAAACTATATTGTACATCTTCCACTATGAATCCTCCAAAGCCATTAAACTACAATTCAAGATCCATATCCATGAAAGAAAGTGTAAAACACATCTGAAGGATATAATGGGAAAATACCTCTCAGATAAACTACCGAGTAGACCAAGAGTGGGAACAAGAATACTCCTTCAATATATACAAGCCACCATGACTCATCTAAGAACTATCTCCTCATTGGTCTCTATTGAACTCACGTTCAACCAAAGTGTAGGCTACTCGAACTTTCTGTTGAAATCAACACCTTTCTCATCTCAGGAGAATTACAACCTCGCCTTATTCTCCATCTATCCATGAGCACCTACAGATGGTCATCCCATGCTGAACTCCAAATTGCATTACTGCACTAACATGAAGTTCTCAAGCATATGACCAATGTACTCAAAACACAGAGAAACTCCAGACCACTGTCAAAGCTCCAAAAATCTGAAATAGAACTTATCATGACACCATGATCTTCCCATCCCCCTTAGGAGATACCATGCTCCAAGTGAACATACCATGGTCTCAAGTGTTAGGGTTAGAAATGGCAGATATCTAACAATTAAATGCAGATCTATGTAATAAACAGAGAAACTAAAACACACAGAATAAATCATAACACAAAGAATTTAACGTGGTTCACCCAATCCAGGCTACATCCACCAAACTGCAACCATCCAATACTTTTATTATCCAGTGTAAAACCTATTACAATCTTGCAAATAATCGTGTTTTTCATCATACCGTAATACCCATATGAACCCCTTTTTTTAACAAGCTTAGAAGCTTCCAGATTTTAGGGTTCTACAAAATCAGATTTTCCTTTTTCGTTGATTTTTCCCTTTTTCAGTGATCACACGAAAAAGTAGGAAGAAATTTTTTCTCGGGGGCTGCTGCCCCCGAACCCCCACCCAAGGCCCAGCCCGACCCCAGACCCCAGCAAGGATAGGGCCCGGGGTGTATAGTATACCATGGGCTATACATTATAGCATGATCAGTCGCCACATACCAACATCAAGTGCAATGCACAATGTCAAAACTCTAGTACATAAACAAGAGTATACCATGACATAAAGCAAACAAACTCAAAACCAACGTCACCTGTCAAGCACTAGCAACACCTCAGCCAAAGACTCCAAACATCCTCCATGGTTCCAAGATGTTGCACATCCTCAAATAGTGTCCAACCAAATGCGAAAGAATCCTTCTGCAACAACAGGATCTAAGAGTCCCTCCTAGTAACATCAACAACACTAAAGAAGATCATTCACCACCAAGTGATGAACCCACAGTCACTGCTAAAGCTCCCACTGAAACGCGACATCCGAGCTTTCCAAGCATCATGACCAACCATCTCCAAAAATAAAAAAGGAGATCTTCCAGGCCCACAAACATATAACAGTGCTAATAATTAAACCAAGATCTCAAAAGTAAGGAGATTCACCATGCTACAGGACTCCATAATCGACTATCCAGGAATTCACTTATCATCCATCCTCTTACCTCAAAACAGCCACACTAATGCACAAGTGACCACAAACAAGGCCAACTTACAAGTCTGCATAAACACTAAATCAAATCGCGTGGATATAGACAGTCTACTTCCAGGTTGTCCCACTGCAAACATATGAGTAAAGACAACCCACAACTTTGCACAACCTGTAGATCCAATTAATGAAACATGAAGACTCACTACCACATCAATGTCTTACAAAATATGAGGTCTCACAAGAGAACAAACATGTCGACACCTTGACTCAAACACCAAATCAAGTACAGATCCGATTTGCCAAACATGTCCACACCAAGCACCATAGTCTAGGAAACCAACAACCAACACTTACATGCAGAACTGCAACTATCTCATCCAACAACACCCCAAAAAATCAGGGTCTAGAAAATAGTTTAACAACAACTCCACATAATCACAAGTTTTGCTTGACGTGTAAAACCTGCAAAACCATATAAAACATGCAAGTACAATACATTCTTAAAAAAGAAAACAACAGTTCAAGAACTCCAAGCCCCCTTCAAGCCAATTCCAAAACCATCAATATGCACATGCATTCGAGAAAGAGATAGGCTATTCCAAAAGCTTTCAAATCATCTAATGATTAACTCCATAGCCTTCATGCATTCGAGGTTAACAAAATACAATGCCTTCCAACACCAGGAAATACCATCCAGCATAAGCACTCTCTTCCATGGCTGAGACACAACCCAAGCTTCTCCATATCACCACGGAGCCTCTCACACAGACACCCAATATTAAAGATTTGCTGCAACACAACCACGAAGCAAAGAAATCCACCTCATACATTAAGGTTATACCACTGCCAAGATAACCAAATCCATCTTCACCATCCTTCAAACTACGTGTTGTCTTTGAATACCACAAGACTTCCACTCACCAAAGGATCAATACATCAGTTGATTCCTCCAGATTTCCTCAAGCCTGATAGACTAAGAAATATTCACAGGAGAAATACCCAGAACCAAAAACCAAAAGAAGGCTCTGATACACTTGTTGGGAAAAAAATTTCATCTCAGAGAAACCTCCAAGAACAGTAGTGCCTTCGGTAACTTTAATTTCAAATAGATTGCCTCAAAAACACGTACAACTATGTCACAAAGCGGAATCAGACACAATTCAATTCCCACATTAATCCTTATGAGAGAAGCACATGTAAATTCAATTTCAACAACTTGCATAAATAGATTCAACAAAAAGAGCCATTAAACATGAAAGATAGTACAAAAGATTAGAACACATAGATTTACGTGGGGAAAACCCTTTTGGGTGAAAAACCCCACACTCCAAAAGATTCGAGCCATTGTATTATTCAGCAACAAACAAAGTTACAATACAACCTCAGGCTCATAGCCTTTTCACAGAGATTACATCTTGTTCCATTCTGGAGACAAACTGGCAGCAACCCTGTTATGTTTCTCTCTCTCCTTTTTTACATTTCCCTGATCAACCTCTCAGTTCATACAACCTTTGCACTGTTACAATACCTTCACACAATAAAGAGTGAAAATTAGCACGAGAGATCAACCAAGACACTTAATCTGGAGAGATTTCGGCAGCATAATCCTGCCTTAATATTCCTTTCTCACTTCGTACTGCAAAACATCCAATGTATATACATTCGTCTTTAGCAGACAAGAAATGGTTCATCTTCTGTAAATCAGTTCATATTCTTTTTGTTGGACCAACTATCAACCGATCTAACTTCTCCAACTCACTCATTATCCTCCAATGAACATCATACACATCAGCAGTCAACCAAGTCAGCGTCCTTCCAACCATGGTCTTCTTTCATGTTCATTGTCTAGAGTCTCCCTGATGTCTTCATTATCCTGAGGTCTCAACCAGCCCCATCGACAAGAAAATGCCCATCAGAAGGAGATTACAAAGCTAAGCCAACAACACAAGTCACCCCGATGATATTAAGTTCAACCACCCCAATACAGACCATCGGCCTAAGTCACCCAGATACAGACCATCGGCCAAAGTCTTACTGATGATCAACGGGAGTACCAACTATCATGGGATTAGCCTTATGGGCAAGAGAACAAACATCAAAGAAGGTTTCACCTAGGTCCCATGTTATACTGACGACAACACCTCATTGGCAAGACATGCTCTGTTGCTAAGACTCTTATAGAGCCTTCATGTCACCCCAACCAAATACCATCGGGCAGAGTCATACCGACATTCATGACGAGCAAATCCATCTGCAGGAGTCACAATGATATGCATCAGGAGTAGCTCCTTTGGCAAGAGAACCACTATCGACAACAAACTGAAAACTCACAACGATAGCTCAAGTCACACCGATTACTTCCATCGGCAGGAGAGACTAAATGTCACACAGATATCGGCTAGACTTCTATCGTCAGAGAAAATTACACCGATAGTTCAGGTCATGCCGAAGACCCTCATCACCAAGATATTCTAGAGGTCACACCGATATAGTCATGAAGGAACTTTACAAGGAGAATTCAGATCGGGTTGAGTCACACCGATCTCATAGACAGTTCAGGGTCACTTAAGCAGATTGGCCAAACATCTCAGTGGTCACACCGAAATCGCTCACTCAAAGGTTTAGGCCTATGGGATTGAGGCACACAATTCCAACAATTATTATGATTATACAAAAGCAATATTTTTATATAATTTTAAACATATTTTGGAAATTGAAGAGGGAAGTAAGTATTTGTATTAGTATTGTTTTGTACCTTGCTGCAGCATATGTCATTCATTCAGTTACGCAAATAGCATCTGTAATGACATTGTTTTGATTGAGGCTGAAGTGGCCTTTGGTGATGAAGTCCCGTAGCACAAATATAATTGTTGATTTGTCCTTGATGTAGTCTTCATATTTCATGTTTTGAAGAGCAGGCAAGAGTTATTGGAGGACATGGTTTTGAACTAAACAATGGATTGTTTGCTTGTCGTTTGTTATGATGATAGTTTTAGGATGAAGTGAGTATATGTAACTCACTTCATTGTTGAATTGCTTGCAATGAGTGGTTTCTTATTGAAGCATGTCATAAATGTTGAATTTATAATTGCAAGTTAGGAAAAAAACTTCAAATGGATTTGAAAGTGTGTTTGTTGCTTTTAATGTGCCTAAAACCTGAAACATGTCAACATAAATTGTTAGAAGGGGAAATTTCAAAAAAATTAAATGAGAGAGCGATAATATTTTTAAAAAACCACCTTAAATGTTGATTGCATCAAAGTAGTTAACTGTCCATTGTTCTTTTGTTATTCAATCTGCAAATAAATGTTGATCGACCCATGTGGAATGTGTTCTATTGATTTGTGTTTTTTAGGATATTCTTGAAAAGAAATGTTGGATTTTTGTTCCTGAGTAGTTGTTCCTCTATTTTTAAGTATTGTTGTTCATGAGATGGATGCAATTGCAACTGTGTGGCAATGAGAAAGTTAGTTTTCGTTAGAAAGAAATTTTAGTAGAGACCACAATGCTATAAAAAAGGGGTAAAATGGATTAGTGGTGTATGTTGGGGAGACACTTGTACCTACTCTCTGTCAGATTATGCTCTTCCATCTTTGATATCAACTACATATTGGTTGCCTACTTTCTTAGCGCCAACAACCAAAGTACCTATTGTTCCAATTGAATACTGATTTGTGGCTGCTAGTGGTTGGCTGATAGTTGTATCTAGAATGAAGTAGTAGTTTGCAAAAAAGTGACGAATGCTTTCAATTGTGCTTGTGTATGTCAATATTAGTATGCAATCACAATCTCCTCTATCATAATCTGTTCTAGATGCAATTTGGAAGCCTGATATTGAAACTTCCAATCTTGGAATTGTATACGTCTAAAAATGGTCATGATTAAGCTTGTTAATTAATTAAATATGATTTATTTAATTAATTCTCTTAAATGTCATCTACATATAAATAAATTTAATTATTTATTTATATCGTTCATTTTCTAAGTTCTTCTACCTTAATTAAATAAATAATTTTATTTAATTACTAACATTTCTATCCTCCGCTTGATTAAATTAAATAAATTTTCATAATTTATTTATATTTAATTATCATTTTATTATAAAGTTTAAATATTTTGAATATTTGAATAATGGAATATTCTCCATCCCATAATTGAATTAAAATATTAAATATTTTAATTAATATTTCCTCACCCTAATTTCATTTTTAAACATAATTAAATATGAGTTATTTAATTATGTGAGTTTCCATTTTCATCTCCACTTCCAAATTAAATAAATTTAATTTATTTAATTTCTAACTCATGCTAACTCACCCTTCCAAATTCTCATCTCATCCTTCGAAATGGAAGTTTCCCTTTGGATCTCAATGACGGAAATTGAAGAAAAAGGAAACCTTCCATCCTTCTCTTCCACTTTCAAAAATCTCCCGCCGTCTGTTTGAAACAAGCTTAATTCGGACCGTCGATCGATTCAACCAATCGAATTCATTCAAAAATTTTATAAATTCTGGCACAAATCCAAGCTTTGGTTACCTACACTTCATATACTCATGCACACACGCACTCACTTTTGCACACCAACACATTTATACGAAAATGCTCGAAAATTCATGCAATCACAGTCTTTCAGTATCACAACCATATTCTCATCCTAGCATTTTAGCATAGCTTTTGTATTTAGCATAGTGTGCATTGTTTAAATCTCGTTCTTTAGCTGTCATTTTTTTGAGCATTGGTCGACTAATATGAGAGAAATTCGATGCAACAAAATGCTGGAGTTAGAGGAAGATAAGACGATTTTGGGAAAGCTGCGATAACGGTTTGCATATTCTGTTTCTTTTCAGTTTTTCTTGAAAACCGTTAAGATACAAGAAAACACTGCAAAGGAGGAAATTCTCGTACAAGAGTCAACAAGTCTTGCTTCACTATCGAGGATTTCTTCACAGATATCAGGATTTTGTTAGAGGATTCACTGATGAATATGCTATAGATCCCTTAGACTCTCGAGCTTATTATTAGAGATTAGCTCTATCACAATGGCATAATCATAACCAGCCTCTTGAATTTGGCAACATACCACAACCTTCTATAGAGTATCCTTCACATCCCAATCAAATCCTTCATTGATTTTGGAACCTTCTTCGAAAACAAAGATCAAAACTTTAATAGTGCATCTCTCAAACAACTTTCTAATTTTTGGTTCAACTTCCCCAACAGGATTCTGAAATCCTTCATCAATTGGAAGCCACAATCAATAAATTAGGAGCATCCTTGATCATATCATAAGATTCCATATCTTATCGGATCAAGATATCATCACCATCGCACTTGTCAAAACTAGGGTCTAAGTTTAGAAGAATTTTCCAAATTCATATGCCTATCTCCACAAGATCTCAATACAATAAACTGAAGGATACAATCCAAAAAAAAAGTCATATTCAAAACACTCAAGATGAAAGAGAAATCAGTAATCCCCTTTTCAGCATAAATCAAAATCCACTTTTCAACAACATGGACAATAGAGAAGAAAATCTATTTCATAATTACAGAGATAAAAACCAAATGGATAGTGATGAAGAACAAGATGAGGAACGTCTTAGAGAGGCTGAACAAGATCCAAAGTTTCACAAAGCCATCGAAAAGATCTTGCAGCGAGATAAAGAAAAATATTTTTGCTATCTAGCAGAACAAGGGGCTAAATTACCTCATGACTTTGACACTGAAAACTTGAAAAACAAACCTGAAGAGACACCCCTTTCAGATCTTAGTGCCTTGACCCAACAAATCAAGGCACTTCAAGGACAAGTTAGAGAGTTACAAGGGGGAACAACTACAAAGAGATACACTCTGGAGGACATCTATCCTTATCCTTTTGATAGAAGTCTTAATATGATTCCTTTTCCCAAGCATTGTGAAATGCCAAAATTTGATCGCTATAATGGGAAAACGGATCCAATCGATCACGTTAGAGACTTCAGAAACATGACATTGGAATTTTCTCACGAAGATACTTACTTGATGCGACTGTTTCCTAGGAGTCTTGGAGTACACTCTATGGAATGGTTATCTAAGATCACACCTCCCATCAGGACATTTGAAGAATTGATCAACCTATTCATATCACAATATACCTACAACATACAACATCAGATCACCATGATAGATCTTTGCAAAGTTGCACAAAAACCTGGTGAATCTTTCATTACATTTCTTCAGAGATGGAGAAGAATGTTTTCCAGATATCCACGGCCTGTTCTCGAAAAAGAAAAGATGGTTACTTTCATCAACAGTTTAAATTCAAAAATGAGCTATCACTTGAACTTACATTGTCCTTCTTCTTTTGAGAAAATGATTGAAGATGCCTTAACCATTGAAAATGCTTTGGTCAAAAGAGGCATAATAAAACATGACAAAGAAAATCCTAGCTCATCCAACCATCATAATAATCAGGACAAGTCCAAATTCTAGACTCGCAACAAAAATATGGTGAATGATGGTGTTGTTGATGCGAATCATGCCTCGACCAAACCATTTGTCCTCAGTACTCCAAACAGTCACAACAACAATTTCAACTCAATTGCAAATCACGAAAATAATCCTCCTCTTCCGAGGAACAATACAAATCAAAACTCTACTCCCCATCAAGGGATTTCTGACAACCAGGGTTATCGAGGAACCAATAACAATCACAATTCCTTAGGGAACACCTCGAATTCAAATCCGCAAAGATTTTCTTTCTTCTCAAATAGAAGAACTTTTACTCCATTGGGTCAATCTGTAGAATTCGCGTTCAAAGAGTTGATGGCCAAAAATGTCATTACTTTACTGCCTCAACGAAATTATGAACCCAGTGTAAAGCCTCCATCATGGAATGAGGCATACTATTGTGATTATCATCAGTGTAAAGGTCATCGTACAAACAACTGCCAAGCCTTGAAGAATGCCATTCAAGACTTGATCGACAATGACATCATCACAATAGAAGTAAATCAACAAACCAACGCAGACCACCAAGCATTCCGCAATCCATCGCCTAATTATCAAAAGGGTGAATCTTCTGAAAAAAATGTGAATCATATCAATGATGATCATATAATCAACCATCTCTACGCAGATGATGAGCGAGTAAATGTCATTAAAGTCAACAAGAAGGTGGAATATAGAGAAGTCAACGCAACAACAAGAGCGCAAGCTAAAGTTGTCTTAAAGGGAACCTCTTCAAAATCCACTGAATCTCCACCTCAACACCAATATGATTTGGTCAACCAACTTCAAAAAACCCCTGCTCAAATTTCCATTCTGGAACTATTGAAGATTTCCCCACCCCATAAGGAAATTCTAGAGAAAGCTCTCGTTGAAACTAATGTATCAACTGATTTGGATGTGAATCAATTTCAAGCCATGGTAGGACACTTGCCCTCACCCACTTGCCTTTCATTCTCTGATAAAGATGACGTTTCCATAACTCATCCCCATAATTCGTCATTGTACTTAGAAGTCATGATTCATAAGTTTCATATTAGACGAGTTCTAATAGATGGAGGTGCTGGTTTGAACATCTGTACCATGAAGTTGGTCAAGGCCTTAGGATTTTCTGAGGATTCCATTGATTTCAGAAGAAAAATTACCATAAAAGCTTATGATGATGAAGAAAGAGCATCCAAAGGTCTAATCATGCTGCCAATCAGAGTGGGCCCTGTTATAAAGAATACTTTCTATCAAGTATTGGACCGTGATCTTGCATATAACATCTTGTTGGGTCGTCCTTAGATCCATGAAATGCAAGCTATCCCATCAACCTATCATCAATGTCTTAAATTTCCTTATGATGGATAGGAAATCACAATACCAGCTGATAATTCCAATATTCAAACTTGTGCCAATATAAAAGCCATTCAAGATACTTTGGTCCCTAACAATCAAGAAGCTCATGCTAAGACTTCTCTAAAGATTGACACACAAATCAGTCAATTGACCAATAGTTTTGACAAAAAGATGAAATTTAAGGATCATGGAGTTGGAGAATACTCTCTTTGTCTTACCAATTTACCTACATCACCTCGATCACATGGGCAGCCGTCTATCAGGGAACATCAAATATCAGCAGTATCAACATCAAAGCAACCACCAACAGAGCCAATCACAAAATTTAATGGATAATTCATCAAAGAAAAATTCCCCATGAAAAATCCTGAGGATACATAAATTCTAAACTGGCTCTATAAAGACGAAGATGAAGCAGTCTCTAATGTCAAATTACCCACGGACAAATATGGAAAAGGGTATTCAATCATGCAGAAGATGGGCTATGATGAAGGTCCTATCAGAAAAAGGAAGGAAGGAGTAGTTGAACCCATTCACCTCCGTAGACTCGTTACAAAAGAGAAAACTAGATTGGGTTATGATACTCACTCCAAAGAAAGCACATCTAAACAATTGCATGACACTGTCTTCGCATTGCAAGAAAGCTTAGATTCACAAGAAGCATGTTTGACAACAGTTCAAAACTTTTTGGATAACAATTCTGACATAAACTCTGCTGAATATGAATGGGACACCATTTACAATGATGAGTTCTGGAGGGACAAAGAGGTTGATGTAATACACCAGTATGCCCCAACTCTAAGTGAAGGTCAAGGTTCAGGGTCCCAACCACAAGAATCTGAACCACAAGTCGACTATGATTCTAGTGATACTGAGTTGGATCTAAACGAACAAGACTATCATGAGGACAGTATCATCATTGAACCACCTCATACCTCGGATCCTACAGACCACTCCATTATGACCATAACCGTAGCCGATTTCACACAACCTGACGATCCAATACCTTTGATTTATTCTAATCTCATTGATTGGGATTCAACCGAACCTATTGATATACCTATGTTTCCAAATGATGAAGCTATTGTAAACTTCCTTTCCACAGATGATACGAATGATTATTCCACCAGCAATTTTTGACATAAAGTTTTTGATCAGGAGAGTGTCAAGTCTCCCAGCTGCAAAAGTAAAAACAAAAAAGAAAGATCTAATGGTGAAAACTAGAATCTGGAAGTATTAGATCAAACAAAAGATAAAATAAAGAGCGTATCAGATGGTGAAAAGCTCTTTGAGGCACTAGACGATGGGAATCTTAACACTCTCCCGGAGCACTACCATGAGCGATCGCCTATTCTGATTGAACCTACAAATGTTGTCGATCTTGAGACTTCTGATAAACCAAGAATTTTACAGTTAGCTGCATCAATGACAGAAAAAGAAATACCAGAGTTTATGGAATTCCTGAAAGCAAATCAAGTCAATTTTGTGTGGTCTTACACTGACATGCCTGGTCTTGATCCTGATCTTATCATGCATCACTTGTCCATCAAACCAGGGACCAAGCCAGTGAAACAAAAACTCAGAAAGATGCACCCTCATGTTGCATTATTGGTTAAGGAGGAACTAAGAAAACTCCTTGATGTGGGCTTCATAAGACCAATCGACTATGCATAATGGATTTCCAACATTGTTCCTGTATCCAAGCCAGATAAAACTGTTAGAATATGTACAAATTTCAGAGATCTCAATAAAGCATGTCCTAAGGATGATTTTCCACTGCCAAATATCGACACCATAGTTGATCTAACAGCTCGCCATGCCATGTATTCATTAATGGATGGTTTTTCTGGTTACAACCAAGTCAAGATTGCACCTGAAGATTAGGAGAAAACAACTTTCACATGTCCATGGGGAACTTATTGTTGGAACGTCATGCCTTTCGGTTTGAAGAATGCTGGGGCTACCTACTAAAGAGCCATGACTACAATCTTTCATGACATGATGCATGTCTTCATGGAAGATTATGTGGATGACATATTGGAAAAATCATACACCAGAGGACATCTTGAAATACTATCCAAAATATTTGCAAGACTAGAGAAATTCAAAGTTCGCCTCAATCCCAAGAAATGTGTTTTTGGGGTCAAATCTGGAAAACTCTTGGGGTACATTGTTTCAGAAAAAGGCATTGAAGTAGATCCTGCAAAAGTGCAAGCAATTATGGAAATGCCTCCACCAAAGAACATCAGCTAGTTGAGATCATTACAAGGACGACTTCAATCTATACGAAGGTTCATTGCACAATTGGCCGATAAAAGTCTGCCTTTCACACATCTACTGCATAAAAATGTTCCTTTCAAGTGGGATGACAAATGTGAATTGGCTTTTCAGCAAATCAAATAGTATTTGATGACTCCACCAATTCTCATACCACCAAATCCAGACAAACCACTCATCTTATACATTTTTGCAACATAGACATCTCTGGGGGCACTGCTAGCACAAGAAGATTCTACAGGAAAGGAACGTGCAATCTACTACATCAGTAGAACACTAACAAGTCATGAGCTCAACTACACTTCTATCAAGAAGGCTTGTCTGGCAGTAGTTTTTGCTTCATAGAAATTTTGGCATTACATGCTAACCCATACAATCAATCTGGTTTCAAAAATTGACCCACTTAAGTATTTGTTAAGCAAAGCATCATTGACAGGAAGGTTAGCAAAGTGGGTAATGATTTTGAGTGAGTTTGGCATACATTATGTTGATCGCAAGGTAATCAAAGGACAAGTTATCGCTGATCAACTAGCTGAAGCACCAGTGCAAGCAAACCATCCTCTACACATTGAATTTCTAGATGCTGATGTCTTTACTGCAGAATCTAAACAACCATGGTCTCTATATTTTGATGGTTCTTTTACTCAACATGGATCGGGGGCAGGCATACTTTTCGTCACCCCTCAAGGACACACCATTCCTTGATCATATAGGCTGATGTTTCCATGCACCAACAACATAGTCGAATATGAAGCATTAATCACCAGGCTCAAAATAGCACTGGAATAGAGAATTACAGAACTACAGGTGTATGGTGATTCACAGCTAGTCATTTATCAGATCAATAATGATTATCAAACCAAAGATGAGAAACTATTACCATATAAAATATGGTTGATGACTTCAAGAAATATTTTGTGGACATCAAATTCACACAAATTCTAAGACTTGATAACAAAGCAGCTGACGCCATGGCTACAATTGCATCATTATTACAGCTCCCAGAAACTCAGAATCGTTATGAATTTTTGGTGGAACAATCATTTACACCTGCGTACGATACACCTGAAAGCCAAATCATTTGCCACTTGGTCAGATCTAATTCGCCTTGGTACGAAAAAATTTATGCCTATCTCAAAGATGATATTTTACCACCCGATTTATCCCGTAACCAAAAACACAACTTTATTTGTCAATCCGCTCACCACACCCTTATTGCTAACACCCTTTATCGCCGTGGTCTTGATGGTACTTTACTCTGATGTCTTGAATGTGAGGAATTTGACAAAGCTTTACAAGAAGTTCATGGTGGCATCTGTGGTACTCATTCGAGTGGACTGACCTTATCCAAAAAATTGATTAGAATGGGTTACTATTGGCCTACAATGGAGAGGGAATCATTCACTTTTGTGAAAACATGTTCAAAATGTTAGATTCATGGGAATCTCATTCATGCTCCTGCACAAGAACTTCAACCATTCACGCCAACCTGGTCATTTCCTCAATGGGGGTTAGATCTAGTGGGCAAGATTCATCCTTCTTCATCAAATGGACATAAATTCATCATCACAGCAACATAGTATTTTACCAAGTGGATTGAGGCAGTCCCTCTTACTAAAGTCACCGGCAAACAAATATCATCATTCATACTCAACTATATTATTTTTCGGTATGGCATTCCCAACTCCATTATTATAGACAATGGACATCCATTCAAAAATTAGGATGTTGATGAACTTTGTGAGAGATTTCACATACAACATAGATATTCAACACCTTACTATCCACAAGGGAATGGTCAAGCAGAGGCCTCAAATAAAACAATATTTAAAATATTTAAAAAGACTGTGAATGATTCAGGGAAGGATTGGCACGTTCAACTCAATCCTGCCCTATGGGCCTACAGAACTAGTGTCCGCACACCAACAGGAGCAACACCATTCGCTCTTGTCTATGGAGTAGAGGCCATATTGCCCTTAGAAGTTGAGATTCCCTCACTTAGAGTATCATTGAAAGGCCTTACAATAGATGATGAATACAGAGTTTCCCGACTCCAAGAATTGGAACTCCTAGATGAAAAGAGGCAAAGAGCAACTGATCATCTAAAAGCATATCAACAAATGATGTCTCGTAGCTATAATCACAAAGTAAAGCCACGTACCTTTCAGGTGGGTGATCTTGTTCTGAAAGAGAACCCACACAATCAGCAAGACAGAGAGAAGAAAGGAAAGTTTGAACCAAATTGGCTAGGTCCTTACGTGGTTATTGCAGTCTATGGTTCAGGAGCTTACAAGTTATAATGCCAGAAGGGGACTTGTTTGACAAGCCTATCAACAACATGCACGTGAAAAAGTATTATGTCTAAGGTGGTTATCATCATCAGAAAAAGTCCTGAAAAAATCCAAAAAATCAGAAAAAGTCCTAAAAAATCCAAAAAAATCAGAAAAAAGTCCTGAAAAAATCCAAAAAATCGGAAAAGTCCTAAAAAAAATCTAAAAAAATCTGAAAAAGTCCTGAAAAAATGCAAAAAATTAGAAAAAGTCCTGGAAAAATGGTTACCCTAGTGAAAACCTGGCAAACAGGCATCTCGGTAACACAAAAAAAAGAAAAAAAAGTCATAGGGTGAAAACCTAGCAAACAGGTAGTCTATTGACAAGAAAAATGCAATAAAAACAAATAGTGAAAATCTGGCAAACAGACGCTATTTGTAGCTTTCCATCTATTAGTTCATGTTCTGCACTTAACTTTTCAGCCTTTGTTTCAAGTATCTTTTCCATCACCTTAGGGCCACACCAACATCATGCTATCATCATTTGCCTCGAGCGATAACGTCTTACCATGGCTTGATTATTGTACATATTCATTTCAGCAAGTTGTGTTGATACCAAGGGAAAACATGGGTAGACTGGGGGCAATCAACTTTCAAGTTTTCCTAAAACAGTGAGACAATGACATCGAAGCCAATCATGGCAAAGCAAAACAATCAAATCAAACCAAAATGTCCAATCATTGATCCATATCATAGTAGCTTTCAGTTGCGTACCTCATATCTGGATGATCTCTAATCTGAATAATGTTTGGAATCATAGTATTTCATTTTTGAACAATGGTTGTTTGATTTTTGATATCATTTCTCTAGAGCACACTCGATGATGTACTGAACTAGAGTGGCAAGGAAAGAGGATGATTTTTCTTTGTCTGCTGTCTTGAAGTTAATCATTTATCTGTTGCAAGTATGTCGCGAGACATGATTTTCTAAAGTTTATCATTGATGACAGTTCCAAACTTGCATCAGATGGTGGTTAGTCTTTGTCTGTTCATGCAAGAAATTCTCTGGTCATCTCAGTTCAATTATACTTAGATGCTTGTGTTCACTTGCTATATCAAAAATCATGAAAGTTGTACTTAGGTCATCATTGGTGCTAATTTCCCCTTTGATGCTTGTACACACTTTCAACATTTTCAAATGATCTATGATGATTTAAGCAGGCTAGCCAAAAGGCTCAACAAAATGGTCGGTTTCATTTAGTTGCATTTCATTTTAGGTCATTGTATATAACTGCATACTAGAATTGCATCAGAGTTTTTGAAAGGTCAATGGCTGTCACTTTTCTTTAGACTATTTGTGGAGGACAATGCGAACATTTGTGTCATTATCATTTCATCATCATTATCATTATCATCTTATCATTGCATTATCATTACCACTATCATTATCATTTCATCTTAGATCATTTTATCATTTCATATCATTTCATATTAGTTTCATAACATTTCATTATTGCATCGATTATCATTTCCATATCAGTATCATCTCATTAGATGCATTTCATATCATTTCATATTAGTTTCATATCATTTCATTATTGCATCATTATCATTTCATCATTTCATATTAGTTGCATTTCCCTTATCATTTCATCAATATTCCATTTGCATTTCATTTTCATTTATCATTTTGTTATCATTCCATATCGTTTATCATTTTATTTCATATCATTAGCCATTCATTATTATTTCACTATCATTATCATTCAGTTCATTCATATCATCTCATTTTATTATTATTATCATCATTTATTTCATCTTAGTATCATCATTTCATCATATCATATCATTATCATTTCATTATCATTATACATTCAATCCATTTATCATGTCATTTTATTACACATCATTATATTTCATCACATATCATTTTATCATACACCACTATTTATTCACCTCAATTTCATATCATTATTCCTATCATCTCATGTCATAACATTTTATCCACTCATATCATTTCACATCACATCATATCATAATGCATATCATGAACACAACATTCATTTTTCATCATTTATTTGTATTGAAAAATCCAAAAATAATAAATACACATCATAAGTAATCCATCTGCATGACATCATTAGTACACATCATCAAATCATAATCATAATAAAACATCATAATCAAACCATCCTGCATATCATGTTAGTCATCAAATCATTTAAATGCATAACAAAATCCATCGCATATTGAAATAAATGCATATCACATCATCATATTATAAATGCATGTCAACTCATCATCAAAATAATCATCGCCGCTGCATATCATCGCTCATAAAAAATGGTACATATGTCCAATGAAACTAAAATGTCTAAAGCAAAATACATCAGATATGATCACAAATGGCATATACATGCTCCAAAAATGATATACATCATGAGACTAACTAGTCGATGCCCCTGATGGAGCTGGTCTAGAAGGAGGTGGCATGCCACTGGTACCTGCGTCTGGATCCTGCCGAGGTCCTGTCACTCCTCTGCTCTGTGTGTGCGTCCCTGATCTGCTCCTGCTCTTGCTATGGGACCGCGGGTATGGCTCTCTATGCTCTGGAGGACACAACTCCTCATATCTCACCCTGTAGTACTCAGCCTCCCTCACCATCTCCATGCCCTCTGCAATGGCATCCCGTAGTGACGCACTCTCTACGGTGCCCATCAGCCTCTGAGCCACGCCCTTAGCCTCAAATTCCCTCCGTCTGAATGCATCTCTCTCTGCTATCACCTGGGCTAACTGTGGGCTTAGGGCAGGTGCCTGTGCCTGTGCCCGTGCCAGCTGCGCCTGAAGCTGTACAATGAAAGCCTGTGCCTGCGCCAACTGACTCTGTAACTGCCCTTGCTATCCCTGCAGCGTTTGCACCTAGGCCTAAAGTGTGGCTATCTATCCTTGCTGTGAGGAGGATGCCATTTGGATCACTGTCTGTCTCCCTATCCCTGTCCTCGGCCGTCGCATAATCTGGACACCCCTCAGAATATCCAGCCCCGACCTCCCCAGCACATGTCCTCCCTCCCCGCCATCATCTCCATCATCTCCATCATCATCATCATCTGCACCCTCCTCATCCTCGCTCTCCACCTCCTCTCCTCCGACTGCTCCCTGCTCACCGCCAGCCACATCCTCCTGTCTAACTGCCCTGGGCTATGGTACTACCAAAATAGGTGCTGGCTCATCTAGGCTAGTAAATCGTGGAAACGGATGCATGTGGAAATATGCAGAGTACTCATCAGACATGCCTGCATCCACAATGTCTCGCCTATCAACCCATGTCTTAGGTGCTAATGCAATGAACTCTGTATATGTGACCTGATAAGAAATACACGGCCCCCATCCGGCCTCATCTCTGCTCCAGGCGTAGTGTGCAACCCCCTGCGACATCCCCTAAGTAAATCCAAACTGCCTCTGCACCCGCAATGCCAAAAATCTCTCCAAAATAAAGGGAGTCTGTCCTATCAGGAACTGAGAGATGCATACATATGGCATCTCTATATCATCAGTAGCCCATGGCTCACAATCAAGATACGGTCGCCATATCACCGTATCCATGTCATCCAGCAATCGCCTCCAATAATCTACCTTGCCCAGCTTGGGCTAGGTAAGGAACATAGCATACATATAGATATACGGCCTACCTGGTGGCCTAACTCTGGGGCACGCCGGTCTCATCACAACGAAATGCTCCCACACCCAGATCTGCAACAATGTCACCCCACAAGAAAAACTAGATGATCCTCTATACACTACCTGATGCAAGTCATGGTAAAGATGTGCTAGCATGCAGCTCCCCCATGCGTATCTCCACGGCTGTAGCAACATCTGCTCTAGAATCCAGCCCCATCCCACTGATAATCCCTTTGCTCAGTGATCCGGACAAAGGAGACCTCTAATAAATGCACCCAAAACTGTTGGCAAGGCTGGATATCCTCGAAAATCAGCCCACAGTACCTAGTACCCAGTGATCTGTGCATCTCCGTACACTCTACTCAAAGCATCCATGCCCCCCAGCTCCTTGTGATCGTAATACACAAGGGATCCAACAACTGGAATACCTAAGATCCTGTACACGTCCTCAGGAGTCATTGTCACCTCACCAGTCGGCATGTGAAAGGTGTTGTGCTCCGAATGCCATCGCTCTGCAAGTGATATCAACAATCCTCTGTTGACCCTAATTGACGGCATCGCCAACAAGGATCTCAGACCATAGGTATCAATCAACACTATGTTAGCAGGTGTCAACTTTGAGATCCTATTCCATCATGCTAAGTGTCGCTCTCTAATCTGGAGGTTTTTGAAAACCTCATATTTTCATCACAAGGATAATTCATCAGACTCATATCAATCATATACACAACATCAATTAGACTCATATCTATCAAGTGACCTATATTAGTGATCTATCAAGTGACTATATCAATGATCTATCAAGTTCCCTATATCAGTGACCTATATCAGTGATCCATATCAGTGAACCATATCAATGACTCATATCAATGCATCAAATCAACGACCCATATCACACAATCAGTCCTATCAATCAAATCACATCCAATCTATCTAGCTGGATATCATATCAAATCTGCTCTACCATCACTTACTATTTATTTTCTATCACAGAAAGCAAATTTATCAGAAGTCATATCAATCATTTACTCTTTGTTTTTCATTCATGGAAAGCAAAGTTATCAATTCACTTACTCTTTGTTTTCTACCCTAGGAAACAAAGTTATCAATCAATCATTCGATTATTCTATCATTTCTATCTCTATTAGCATGATGACACAACAATTTCACAATTTATTGACTAAAGAAGCAATACAAATCATCATTTTCATCAAAACATCAATTTTTCCTATTTTACCATATGCGCCGTTCTTTTTATGAGATGCGCTAAATCCCGTATGCGCCGTTGTTTTCACTAGATGCGCTCAAACATATTTCCTATGCGCATTTTCCTATATGCGCCACATTATTCAACCTAAGCGCGACTGTTTTTATTGAATACGCGTTTTTGCTCTAGGCGCGCCTGTTTTCCCTATATGTGCCTTACTCCTAAAATTTTCTATCCTGCCCTATATGCGCGCTAGTTTTCACGGGATGCACTAAACTGGTTTTATCCTAGCATTTTCAAACTTTTCCTATATGCGCATCTGTTTTTACTCTAAGCGCGTCTAATTTTTTTGAAAGCGCTTAAACTATTCTATATGCACGCAAACGTCATTTTCAAAATGCAAAACCACAGAAAAACAAAAAAAAATTATTCAAATTGAAAAATTCGAAAGCACAAGAGGATAGATCGACTCACCGGTGGTCCATACGCAGCTGGCCTCTGGTATCGGCGAGATCTCTCGAATCGGTGGCGATGATAGGGAATCTCCATGTCGCGATGTCACTCTCAAAGCTACAGTTTTCACCAAAGTCAAAAGTGCAAATAACTTGTCTTTTTCAACCTTTTTACCTTTTAAAGGTCAAACAAGGGTAAAATTGACTTTATTTTCAAAATGAGACATTTCTTTTTCATCATCTGTCGCGAGCTAAACCACTCTCTCTCATCTGTGATTTACCTCCTGAAGGGGCATCATCAGCAGAAATATCGAAAGCACATCAGGGGCAAAAATTTTATTTTTTCTTTGAAGCAATGTGTTTCACACATCACTTCAAAGAGGGGAAAAATGTATACGTCTAAAAATGGTCATGATTAAGCTTGTTAATTAATTAAATATGATTTATTTAATTAATTCTCTTAAATGTCATCTACATATAAATAAATTTAATTATTTATTTATATCGTTCATTTTCTAAATTCTTCTACCTTAATTAAATAAATAATTTTATTTAATTACTAACATTTCTATCCTCCGCTTGATTAAATTAAATAAATTTTCATAATTTATTTATATTTAATTATCATTTTATTATAAAGTTTAAATATTTTGAATATTTGAATAATGGAATATTCTCCATCCCATAATTGAATTAAAATATTAAATATTTTCTCACCCTAATTTCATTTTTAAACATAATTAAATATGAGTTATTTAATTATGTGAGTTTCCATTTTCATCTCCACTTCCAAATTAAATAAATTTAATTTATTTAATTTCTAATTCATGCTAACTCACCCTTCCAAATTCTCATCTCATCCTTCGAAATGGAAGTTTCCCTTTGGATCTCAATGACGAAAATTGAAGAAAAAGGAAACCTTCCATCCTTCTCTTCCACTTTCGAAAATCTCCCACCATCCGTTCGAAACAAGCTTAATCCGGACCGTCGATTGATTTAGCCAATTGAATTCATTCGAAAACTCTATAAATTCTGGCACAAATCCAAGCTTTGGTTACCTACACTTCATATACTCACACACGCACGCACTCACTTTTGCACACCCATGCATTTATATGAAAACGCTCAAAAATTCATGCAATCACAGTCTTTCAGTATCACAGCCATATTCTCATCCTAGCATTTAGCATAGTGTGCATTGTTTAAATCTCGTTCTTTAGTTGTCATTTTGTTGAACATTGGTCTGCTGATCTGAGAGCAATTCAATGCAACAAAACGCTGGAGTTAGAGGAAGATAAGACGATTTCGGGAAGGCTGCGATAACGGTTTGCATATTCTGTTTCTTTTCAGTTTTTCTTGATATAATGTCTTATTAATATGTGTTTGATTTTATTTACATTGATCCAATTTTTCACTCACACAGGAATTATTTTGTGCTCATGTTCTTGCACAAGGTTTCAATTGATATTCAATTCAATTTTCATTTCCGCTTTAAGATCTGTGAGATTTGCACACAGTACTTCATGTGTTCTTTTGAATTTGTCGAATGTTGCTTTGTAGACAACAAGGATGTCACCTTGGAATGTGTCACTATATTTTTTTGTATTTAAGTCTTCAATTGATATGGTCTTTTTGACTTTTATTCTCCAAAAAACTAAGGGGAATTTAAATCTTATATTTGGGCAATGCAAGAATGCATGTGATAGGGAAATAAAATAAGTTGTTTACTGTTTGCTTGTGTCTTCTTCCATGTCTTGCACATTTTGTGGTGGTCTTTTTTTTTTATCCATCATTTTCTTGCAAAGTAGTGATATAGTATTGGAGAATGTATTACTAATATATGATTACGTATGGTGTAATGTTGAGTTGATTCAATGGGTGAGATGGAATTTTAGGAAAATAGGAAAGTGGTCAGTCCAATATGCCTCTGATTTGTAAATGTTGCATACACTTGTGATTGAATTTGACCAAATATGGTCAATGAGTAGCTTGTGTAGAATGTGTGATTTGTTTAAAAAAAAATGAATGTTGCTAGTTTCCATGAAATTTTGGAGTGTTCTTTTGCTTTTGTTTTCTGAACACATGTCAATATTAAAGCCGCTACAATGTACAATATGTTTTTTGTATCTGCATATGCAATTACAGCTTGCAGGATTGTTATTATTTCTTGTATGAGAGTATTAGGTCTTGCATAAATATTATAGATATTAAGTTCATTGGTGCGTAGCAATATTGTGACTGTAATGGTTTCAATATTTGTTGAGTTGTGTTCTTTTGTTTTTGATACAAACATATGATTTTTGGTAAAAGTTGTTATGCCATGTATCATATTCGTACCAAAGGCATTAAAATATTGCGATAATATATTAGGTTGGAAGATATGCATGTGGACTTCTTGTAAACACAAAATTTCAGATTGTATTGTGTCATGGTCATTGGCAATGTCGTGTGCATGTGGTTTTAACGTATGAGAGTGTTTAGTGCGCATATAAGCATGTGTGTTGTATCATGTAGACAGTTAGTTTCAATGTTGAGTTGCCATTGTGCAGTTGACTGGAGGTGATGCATTTTTAGAAGTATCTTGTCCTTAACTTTAATTTTTTTTGTAGTTAAAGGTTTTAATAGGAATAATGAGTCTATTTTCTTTGTTCATGATAGTGTTGTGTAAGTTAAGCCATGTTGTCAAGTATGCTTGTTGGGTCAAAATCCAAAGCTTGCATTGTTAGACCTTGTGATCGGTGAATGGTTCATGCAAATGCTAGTTGTACTGGGAATTGTTTTCTAATTGTATTTTTCTTGTTTGTTGAAATTATTGTATGGCTCTAGCAATGCGCAATATAGGAACCCATTCTTTGTCAATCATATTAATGTAGTATTGTGCGTTGTTGTTGTCCAATTGTTGGATCGGTAAATTTGAGCCAAACAATGTCGATGTCATTGTGTGTTGTATATGCTTTAAATATTCCGTCAGAATTGTTCACTAGGCCATCTTGTGTATTATAGTTTCCTACATAGATTTTGACAAGGATATCCTATTTCAAGTATATTTGAGGTGGAAGAGTGCTTGTATGACTATAAAGTCGTATTGCATTATAATTCTCCTCATGATCATCTATTGTATTTAGCACTATCATTTGACTGGGAATTGCCAATAGCATTCTATTGTTGTGCATGTCGATATCAACTTTCCTATAGAACAAGTATGAAAGTGTTGGATCCAAAGGTGCAGGACAAAAGTAAAGTCGGTTAAAATAGTCTATGTCATCATTTGTTTGTAAGATCATTCGTATTCTATTAAGGATTGCAATAAATTTTTCTTCCATTTGTCTCATAGTTGTGACCAATGAGTAGCATTTTACATTGTCTTTCCAAAAATTATAAGGAATTAATTCAATTATAGTGGGTTTATTTTCAAATACAATGGAGTCAAGGATAGATTGTGCTTAGTAGAGATCACCACAAAAGATTGTATCAAGGTTTCCAAAGTACATTGTAGGCATTTGCATTATGTCTCGTAGTCACCTATCAATGTAGCATAGAAATGTTGAGCCTACTAGTGAGATTTCGTCTATAAGGAGCACATGTAATTGATCATAGTGCTTGGACATAGTGTCTAGTGCTTCAAAAGCCAAGGGAAAAAAATCTAATGTATTAAATGGTATGTGAAATGCTAAATGTAATGTGACTCCACCTAGGTTGTAAGTTGGTTTTCCTGTAAACACAGTTAATAAGCCTTTTGGTTTGTCTGCATTGTTGTCAATAGACTTGCTATAAATGTGCATTAGAGCTTGGTATATGGCTTTTGTAGTGGAAGTATTTCCAGTTCCAACTCCACCAGTCAAGAACAAATGCAAAGGCTTGTCAATGTTATTCATATTTTTCATTAAAACATCTTTAACAATTGCTTGTTGTTCTTTTTTCAACATTTTCTTTAGTTTGTATTATTCGTTGTTGTCAATTATCTATGGGTGCCTAGCAATTTCAGATGCATTGTGTGGCATTGTATTTGGTTTTATGCGCCCCATGTTTGGAAGATGTGTTTGAATGTCATATTGTTCCCTTTGACTAGCTTTTGTTGTTGTCAATGACTTATTGTCGTTGTCATCGTCAAGAGACTCAACATCATTGAGTGATTTTTCTATGTCACCCATTCAGAACTTGTGTTGTGAGTGAAATTTGCATGATTTTTGACAATGATTTTTTCATGATGCATGTTCCCATGAGTCGAACTTTTCTTTTAGTGTACTCTCGTTCATTGTAAATGGTACATAGAGCACTAATTTCTCTCTACAATGATTCTCCAAATCAAAGTGCTTGTTGAAATTAATAAACTATATTACATTTGGTTTAGCTTTTGGGTCAACTGTAGTTCCATTTTTATTTTAGCTTGAAACGAATTCTGCGAGACATGTCTATCAATGTTTGAGGACATATTAAATAATAGTCTACTATAGATTTTGAGAGTACATTTTTTGATTCATCTGCTTCGTCGTTTAATTGTTTGACGGATTTTAGTATGAATGTACGGTCATTGTAGGACCGCATGTAAATGAAAATGCATTTTCTTGAATTAAAGTTTAGTGGAAGTGATAAAACAATATGAGCAGCTTGTTGTATTGACATTTGTTGCAAGTTCAACAACACATTTCCAAGGTTGCTAATCATTTTTATTGCATCAATATTGGGTTGTTGGTGGTCTTTACATATTCTTTTGAATGCATGTGTTATTGATTTGTCTACCTTTGCAATGTAAGAGTTGTAGTACATTGCTACTACATATGCATTAAGCACGAATTGGGCATCTATATTGACCTTCCAAAGGTGTGGTGGATAGGTGCAGGATCATCATGAAAAAAAAAGGCCCTTAAGTGGCAAACAATTCAGAAAAATCAGAGTTAGGCAACTTGACGTAAAAATTTGAATAAGTTATCTATATTATTTCAAAAATATGTAAGAATAGAATCTGTAGCAAATTGAATGTAGTTTCTAAACTAGGTTTATTTTAAAAAAAATCTATTTGGTGAAAATTTGAAATTTCAATGCAGTAGTACTTAAATTTCAGGGAAAAAATAAGTAAGTGTCTGTCTGACCACCCTAACCACAATAAAATGATAATATTTTTTTATAAGATTTTAGATATAAGTAGAGGAATCATGTTAGGATGTGATGCATATTTTTGTAATTTTTTCCAAGTAATTAATTATGAATTTTTATTACAAATTTTAAAAATATAAAAACTTCATTATATTAACCACCTTAACTTGATAAAAATTCATGAAATTCAATTTTTTTTTTATCATCTATAGTATGCAAAGCATAGAGATGTGACACATGTTTTTCAAAAATGTGATACCGTTTGAAAGCTATAAATGTTTTTCAATCAGCCTATCAATTAGGAGTTTATAAGTCATTCAAATAGAAAATGGATAATAATTATTTATTAAATTCAAAGTAAATCATAATTTATATTGGTGGAAAGCTGAGAATCTCCTTTAAAAACCCTTTTCGTTTCATCAATTTTTGGTAAAAAAAAATCGTCAGCCACATACCCATCATATCGCCACTTTTTGGCCCATCATGATCCTACACATAACCTAATATTTTCCTTGCAAAACTATTGTTCCATATTTCTGATGGTTTTCTTTGTAAGAAAAGTGTTGGCCTATTTAGTCTAGAGCTTAAAGTTGTTGTATAATCATTTTCAGTTATGTTTATGTCATTTAAAAACATGCCCAAAGTGTATTCTTTGTCATAGTTTTCTTTTTGCAGTATCGAGAAAATGTTGGCAACATTTGAAGTTATTGTTTTAGTCTTTTCTAGTATTGGTAAGAGTATTTGTGTCTTTCGCATTGGTGGAAAAGGGAAATTGTATTTGCAAAGTGTTTTCCTTGATCTCCTACATCTCTTTGTGTGGTGATGCTTTTATAAAGTAGCCAAGTCAGGTTACAAATGATCAGTGCTACAAGTAATGTACTTGTCAACAAAAGCTATGATGTCTGTGTTGTTTTTTGTGTAGATTGGTTCATTTTCCACCCATATTAGCATATGATCATGCTTGTTTCCTCGATTTTGGAACTCGGTCACATAAAAGTAATCAATAACATTTCCAAAGATAGTCATCTGCAAGCATCAATTTTTTCATTGCATTTATTCTATGTCTATAGTACCGTACACAAGTAATAGGATCCTTCTTGATCAATTCAAATTTGTCAAAGTCTATTTAAGCAATTGACTCTTGTTGTTTTTGAACTGATTGGTGTTGATTGTGTAATTCTCATAGCTTGCTTGTTAAAGGATCCCAATTTTGTTCAATGCTAGTGAAAGTGAGGAAGAATGTCGGTGGTCCTAGTTGTCGTATCATTGCAAAAACATTTTTCTTAAGTTGTGTATATTATGGGGATATTCTTATTCTTTTGAAGTCAACATACCCATTATCTGATTTTAGAATTCTCTCAAGGTTTGGTTTGTTTTTGATGTCCTTGGTGAGTAGCTTCCACCCTCTTTGTTGGCCCTTACATATTCTTATGGACATTGTAGACAAGACTTGTAGTATTAGTATCTTGATAGTTTTGAAAAATATGTTTGTCGTGTGATATGCAAACTTTTTGCTTGATTGTAAAACTTCCCATTGTGCAATTTTGTGGTATGTGAAGTTTTTTATAATGTCATCATCATGTGGTTTTCCAAATAATAATGTTGGGAAATTCATCTCCTCAATGTATTTGTCTTTAAAGATTCCAACTAGATAGTTTTGTTCTGTAGTTTCAATTTCATTGATTTTGTATTGCATGCTATATATAATTCTAGATTTAGTGAATCCATGGACCAAGGTTTCAGATGGGTTCTCATGTTCTATTTCACTATCTGATTCAATTTCAGTTATGACAGGTCCAATATTCTCTTCAAGTTCATCATTGGCATGCAAAACATGTTTCCAATCTTTGTTTATCTGGACATTTTGCATTTTGTATAGTGCTATCTCTGACAATTGAGCCAAAGCTCCCATGATGATATTGGGCCATACCATGCCTTTTTGAAATGCATTCTTGTATTCCAATCATCTTTTGAGTGAAACAACAATTGTTTGTGTGTTGTTAGTCGACTGTGGTAATGCTTTTTGTATAATGTTGATGTCGACAAGGACATTAATGATGGAACCTATTAGTCCTATTTGAGATCTTTTATACCCTAGTTCCTAGATTTGTGAAAATGCAATTCTAAGTGACACAAGTCATTCTTCTACTTGGGACAAAAGTTGGACATATGACAATGGTACATTAGTTCGGATTTTGTGTGACCTGCGACATACTTTGGTATCATGGATTGTTTTAGTGCGAAGTAGGATATACGACATATGCAATTTGTCAATGCTATGGATCTTGATTGTACTAGTTGATAATATATCTCCTTTTGTTTGTCTTTGAATATTCTAGTATCTTTGTTGAAACACAACATTTGGCAGATTGTGCATGTGTATTTTGGCGTATCCTAAATTGTTCTTTCGTAAAGCTCTACTGCTGAATTTTTTTTTTTCTTATTTGATCTCATAGGTGTAGGTCTATTTTGTTTATTATTTCTAATAAAGTTCTTAAGGTGTTGTAGTCTTACAATAGAGTTATGTTTGAGATACTTTTCTTTGATTGTATGAATGGAATTGATTTTGTTATTGTCTAGCTTTTTCCTTTTGTTGTCATTGGTAGTTTGGTATTGTGTATTGTTTCTAATGAGTTTTTTAAGTTGAATTAACCTTATTGGTTGTTGGCCATTCAAATTGTGTGGTTGAATTCTTAGAAGCGGTTCAAAATGCCCATTTTGAGGGGTTGCATCATGGAACATAATAGACTATGCTAGCAAATTGGCTACATTGTTAAAGTGCAAGTACTTTTTCCTTGATGTCATTGACCAAACACATATTTGTATATTCAGCCATTTGGATAGCCATTGAATACAAAATACATCTCCCCATAAGCTGATTTCAATGTCCCTTGTGCCTAGTTTCACAAAAAAGCACATTATACATAGATATGTGTCATGATCATGCACTTTGTGGAGTCTATACAGAGTTTCAGGGTCTAGTTCAATGTTGTATGATTTAATTGCATCTTTATCTCATTTTTCAAGACAAATTTAGAAGTAATCTACTATTCCACTATGTAGCTCAACTGATGTATATTGATTGTTCAGTAGTACTTGTAACAAGTCAAACAAATAATCTCCAACATTGTACTTAAATGTGCCTACTCTACATAGCCCATTATTTTTTAGTACATTATCTATGTTGCAAACTTGTGAGCAGTTTGCATATTTATACCTATCAATGTTTATCATTTCTATATTTTGATATCTCATTTACATTCAAAATGCATAAAGTATTAGATTGTTGAAAATGTTAATTGGCCTTAATATGTATATATGCTAAATCTTTAGCACTCTATACACAAGTGCAGGGTAACAAAGTTGATATTTTGCATAAACGTTAAATTCTTTCATTGCAAACAAAAAAGAACAATGATCCAAGAATCTGACCTTGCATTTTTTTGTTCAACAATCGACTATATTTGCACCAATGTAGATGTTTGTCTCCCACTCAAATTGTAAACAATGGTTCCTGTTACAAGGGCATATTAGACAAATGAGCATAGTCAATGACATGTTATATGCTATTCATAAACACAAAGCAATCAATGCTCAATGAATGCACTAAGAGCTACACCAATACTATTGCAATCATTTGCTTTGCATTTCGTAAGCTTAGTTCGATGATCAAATTCAATAATTTAAATGGAAGGAAATATAACTAGTTTTATTACTATAGTTTGAACTAAAGAAAAGAGATAAATCATAATTTTCAAACACAAAAAATATGTCATTAAATCCCAACTATAAAAAAATGACAAAAATATTTTAAACAATACAATTTCATTGGCCAATCAACTATTTCAAAAGAAAATTCAACAAATGCAATAGTAAACCTACCTATCTGCAAGAACTAATAAAATTAGAACAATAGAAACATATGATAAAGTTTGAAAAATATTTAAGCATTAAATGCAAATTGTACAAAGATTCAGTTGATACTTGATTGAGTTTTATTTGAGCAATTTTTTTAGTAACTTAGTTTTTGTGGGTAAATCAGTAAGCA
This sequence comes from Sequoia sempervirens, assembly GCA_007258455.2. Lineage (NCBI taxonomy): Eukaryota > Viridiplantae > Streptophyta > Pinopsida > Cupressales > Cupressaceae > Sequoia > Sequoia sempervirens. The sequence goes on along the minus strand of VDFB02272480.1, from coordinate 51,010 downwards.
ACAACATCTACTTTATAACAAAACATAGGGGAAGCAGTCAACATTTTTAGCAAAGCAATGCTTTTTGATGTCGTTTCTCTTAATGCATCACTTTAATGGCATCTATTCCATCCCAGTTGCAGAGAGAGTGAATCACAAATGCAACCAAGTTTACAGAATGTAGTGGCAACATATATTGAGGGAACTATCCACAAATTATATAACCAAGGTCTATACGAACATTCAAAAATATTAGTATTAATTGAACATAATGATATGGTTGTAATCAAAAGGAAACATGTTGCTCAAATTTCTTGTACACACGTTCATTTTGTGAGATTGTCCCAAGGCGATTGTTTATTGTTTGTTGAAAAGCTTGTGTGTTTTTAGCTCTGCGTTCTCCTCTTTGATGTTTGTTATTTTGTGCAGTACTTGAATGTGGGAGGAGCTGTAGGAACAATGCACTACTGGTGAGTGGCTCGTGTGTCTGTTTGTGATACTTGATAACTAGAACTATTACTCGTTGCTACAGGAAAAACTAAATGGTTTGAGCAAGGTTTTGTCGATTGTGGAGGCATTGAATGCATTAAGGGTAAACCCAAAAATGTGGTTTACAATTTGAATGAGGAAGGAAAACTTGTAAAAAATGACCTCATGGCAAAATTTTACATTCTAGGGGTTCGTATGAACTAGATGGTTCGAATGAACCAAAAAAGGGTTCGCTTGAACCAGGGTTCGATCGAACCTATTAAATGCATGCATGGAAAAAATTCAAATGAAAAACACTTTATGGGAGGGGGTTTGAATGAACCCTGGTTCGCTCGAACTCCAGGGGGTTCACTTGAACCCCCCTGGTTTGAGCGAACCCCCCATTTCCCTAATTTTTGACCTTCTTCACAAAAAAACTAAATTTTTGCACTTCGAAGCTCGGTTTGAACATGAAAATGGTGGAGACTTCACAGACCCAACTAGAATCAAGTAGTCCTTAGAACGAGCTATCCAACAAATATAATTTTAATATGTTTTGGTTTTATTATGTATTTGTATTTTTAGTTTTATTAAATATAGGTTTTTCATTGAAAATGAAGCTCTTTGTTCTGCACATGTGGAAAAATAGCAAATTATCAAAAAAAATTTGAAAAATATGAGTGCACCAGATATTGAAGTCCTTGATCCAACAAAAATGAATTTGATACATACAAAAAGTTATGCATTATCACGGTCACACTATGTACGAATTGTAATTGGTTTGAATTTGAAACTTGATTAAAGAAAATATTCAATAAAAACTATCTAACCAAGTGGAAGCACTAGATATCGAGTTACAAATCTAAATTGAAAGAATTAGAATTTTATCCTTCATGGAAAAAAAATTTATACGTTAAACGGTGAGCATCACTTTTTAAAATGTTGTTTTATGAAGAAAACTAGTTTTCAAGGGAGATGGAAAAAGAAGTGCAATTTGATTCCAAAAAAATTGAAAAAAAAATATTTAGAATCTATAGACAAAATGTCACGAAACTCTAGTTTGCATCATCTTCAAATTCCTTACGATTTAGCCGCTATAGGTGCCCGAAAGTAAAGATTTAGTTAAAAAAAATTATTTTAGTGTCCAGTTTGGCCAAAAATTGTAGACCACTATTGTCGGATCACCCTTAACTATGTGTTCATTGCTTGAGTGGCCATCAGTCTACCAACAAATCTCACAAAATTTGTATTTAATGTCTAAATATTTGCAAAAAATTATCACGTTGGTCTATTTTTTTGTAAATTTTATCATGAAGCAGTGAATACATGTTTAATGCATTAAATGCAAATTTTGTGAGATGTGTTGGAGGGTTGGTGGGTACACAAGTAGTGAATGCATAGTCAAGTCATGAAATATTAGGCAAATGTTGGGTTTTATTTATGGCTATTCTCTTTTGTTTATTGTTTGTTGAAAAGCTTGTGTATTTTTAGCTCTGTGCTCCCCTCTTTGATGTTTGTTATTTTGTGCAGCGCTTGAACACCAGAGGAGCCATAGCAATAGTGCACTACTAGTGAGTGGCTCATCTGTCAGTTTGTGATACTTGATAACTAGAAGTATTGCTTGCTATTACAAGGGCCAATGTGGCAAATGGGTACAATAGATGACATATGCTATGCAACCCACAAACGTGGAACAATTGAAGCGAAGGAGTAGGTGACTATTGCAACAAATGAGAATTATCACAAGGAAAACTAAATGCTCTGAGCAAGGTATTGTAAACTATAGAGGCATTGAATGAGTTAACTATGTGTTCATTACTTGAGTGGCCACTAGTCTATCAACAAAGCTCACAAAATTTGTATTTAATGCATGAATGTTGGCAAAAATTTATTACGTTGGTCTATTTTGTTGCAAATTTGAGCAAATCGTTGGATGTGCATTTTATATGGGCGCCAATTGATTTCTATAATCTATGTAGCATTCAGTTATTTATGTGATAATTTTTCTTTGTTCTACTCCAACCAATAGAAAAAGAGATAAATTGTTTATTATCTCTCAATTGCAAATGAAACCATTGCAATAGTAACGTACTCCTTGGCTTCAATTGTTTCATGTCATTTGTCATCTACTATACCCATTTGTACAATTAGGCCTTATAACAACAAAAAATACTTCTTGTCGCAACAGGACAAAAGTACTATTATCAGGACAAGGGCAACCACTTAAGTGACTTTGTCGAATGAATACAGTTGCAACAGGTTACTATTGCAATCATTGAATTCACTTTTGAAATAGTTGCTTGTCCAATCAAATTGTATTGTTTAAAATACTTTTCTAGAAGGCTAGTACCTATCCAAGCAATGAATCTAGAGTTAATGCATTGTATGCCTGTGGAGGGAATAAGACCTTGCTCAAAGATCTAAAAGAGCATTGCTTTATGTAGCAACAACAAACTCCCAGATATTGGGATTGGTCCTTGTCACTAATACCAACATATCATGTTTCTTAACGCACTTGTCGATGTTGTTTCTTTGCTAAAAATGTTTAATACATTTCCTATGTTATTTGGATTTAATAGACAACTATTTTTGATCCGCATGCCATACCATTTAATGCATTAAACATGCATTGACTGCTTCAGTATCTACCACCCCGCCGTCAAAGCTGGCATAATTTGCATCCACTAATTAAATATTTGCAAAATATATAGTGTCCTATTTTCCTAATTTACTTTAACAAAAATGAATAATAGGCCTACTCTAATCAATAGAAAATTGCAAATAAGAAGATTGTAACAGTAACCTACTTTCGTAGGATTTCTAAGTTAGGTTTAGTATTTATGGCATCTGATCATTGAGTGAACATGTGCATATATTGTCTACAAAGTTAACTCAACATCTTAAACCACAACAACATCCAAAATTTCCTTCAGAAACATGATATGCTCATGTTAGTGAAAGGGAACAATCATAATAGTTGATAAAGCAATACTCTTTTAGAGTAAGGTTACAATGTTAAATTGGAGTAAATGGGAAGGCTTGTGTATGCTCCCACGCCCTGCACACTTGGAACAAGTGGAATAACCACATGGATGGTGAGAATGGTAGGGATGTTATGTGTAAACATGTGAGAATATTGACTTGAAACAAATTTGTCCATTGCTTGATGCATTAGAGTATGATTTGGAAATCTTGGGGAAGACATTTTGTAAATCAATTGTTATAGCTCACTAAAATTTGTAGTTTGTTATTAAATAGGCCGTTAGCCCTTAGAATAAAGTTTTTATTAACTGGAAAAGCTTTTTTCGTTAGTTTTTTTGCCATTTTTCTAAGAACTGGGGAAAATTGTTCCCAATTTTCTAATGGGACCTTCTAATAGCAGTAAATGCTTCTTTCCCTTCTCTTGATATCAGTACCCCTATGCCACTGTAACTAGAAGTATTGCTTGCTACTAGAAGGCCTAATCGCACAAACGGGTAAAATAGATAACATATGCTATGAAGCCTATTAACATGGAACAGTCGAAGCCAAGGAGTTGGTCAGTATTGCAATGGTTTCATTTGCAATGGACATACAATGAACAAACAAGAATTAGCACAGGGAAAACTGAATGCTTTGAGCAAGGTATTGTCAACTATGAAGGCATTCAATGCATTAACTATGTATTCATTGCTTGACTAGCCAACAACTTATCAACAAATCTCACAAAATTTGTATTTAATGTTTGAATGTTTGCAAAAAATTATCACGCTGGTTTATTTTGTTCCAAATTTTAGCAAATCATTGGATGTGCATTTGATATTGTCACAAGTGAAATTATGTAATTTATCTAGCATTCAGTTATTCATGTCATAATTCCTCTCTGTTTACTATCTTTCAATTGCAAATAAGAATATTACAACAATGGCCTACTTTCGTAGCATTTATAAGTTAGATTTAGTATTTAGGACATTTTTCCATTCAATTAACATGTGCATATATTGTCTGCAAAGTTAAATCAACATCTTAAACAAATTGGAAACTGCCTACGACACATCAAATGATTGCAATAGCAACTTGCTTTGACTATAATAGTAACTTTCCTGTTGGAAAAAAGCCAGGGACATGAAATGCTTATTAGCAACAAACCATAGAGCAAGCCTTGAATATCTACAAGCTATGATGTCGACATTGTCCATTGTCATATTGCCATTGATGGTATTTTTTAATTTTTAAAGATTGGTTTAGTACAAACGTGAAAAATTTATTAATCCAGTTAATAATCAAAAAATGGGAAAATTGGATGTCATATTGCCAAAAACATATGAGACACAATTCTCTAAAAAAATAGTATTTTAAAATTGGGGATTTTCTAGTAACAAAACATAGATGATGTAGCAAACATTTTTTAGCAGAGATATCAGATTGAAAGTTGCCCTGGGAAACATGATATGTTGGGGCTAACAATAGGGGCCAATCCCAATGCCTGATAGTCTCCTATCACTATGTAATAGCCTTAGCAAGGCATATAAAGCAATACTATTTTAGAGGAAAGTTACAATGGTAAATAGGAATAAACAAGAAGGCTTGTCTATGCTTCCATGCTCTGCATACTTGCTACATGTAGGGTACATCCATGCATGGTGATAATCATAAGAGTGTTACATGTAAACAATTGACAATATTGACTTCAAACAAATTTTCCCCTTGCTTGATGCATTAGAGTATGATTTGCAAATGTTGTGAAGAACATTTTTTTTTTGGAAATGGATGATTATAGCCAAGCCAACTTTGTGAGCGAGCAAGCAAAAATACACCAGGGGTAGAGAATCAGGACAGGTAGAACTATTAAATATGCGCATGAATGGTTTGGATCAAACTACTTGGAATAATCTCCAAAAATATAGGAAAGTTTTAGAGCCCTGAAGGTCATGTTGGACAATGTATAACATAGACTTAATGAATTAGCAACCCTAGCCAATAACTACAATAATGTTCAAAAGCCTATATTTGAGAAGCACATGAAATATTATGATAACTGACGTTGAGACACAAAAAATGCATTATTGTTTGCAGGAAAGAGGTCATCTGCAGAACAACAACAAAATGTTGTAGAATAACACAACAGTGGCTTTCTAATGCTTCCACACAATTTTACAGTTTACATTACTTTTTTAGTTTTTAGATAATCAAAGATTCAATGTATAATAACTTTGAGAATTAGTTCAAACAAATTCAAATGGATGTGACTGTATTGTTTATAAACACAACACAATAGGAAATTAGTGCTAGATTTTAGTGTATTTCTTGTAAATGAATTGAAAAATTTGGCTAGCGCTGAACTCGGCACAAATAGGCATGGTCAGCTCGGCGTCGTATTTTGCACCGACTTTTCTGCCAGATTTAGCACCATTTTTAGCACCGAAAAATCAGAGTACCTCTATTAGCGCCCAAAATAGTACTGGGAAGTAATGACAAAAATTGTGCCGAAATTGGTGTCCAATTTGGCTTCTGGTTTTGCTTCCATGTCTACTCCCATTTTTGCTTCTAGTTTTGCTTCCAATTTTGCGTCTAGTTTTGCTTCCAGTTTTGCCTCTAGGTTTGCTTCCAATTTTGCTTCCAATTTTTCTTCCAATTTTACTTCCAGGTTTGCAAGTTGGGTTTTGCTTTGGGTTTTGCTTTGGGTTTTCCTTCCAATTTTGCTTCTGGTTTTGCTTCTAGTTTTGCTTCTGGTTTTGCTTTCAAGTTTGCTTCTAGTTTTGCTTCCAGTTTTGCTTCCGGTTTTGCTTCTAGTTTTGCTTCTAGTTTTGCTTCCAAGTTTGTTTCCAGTGTTAAATTTCGATTTTGCTTCCAGGTTTGCTTTCGGTTTTGCTTCTGGTTTTGCTTCCAATTTTGCTTCCAGTTTTGCTTCCAAGTTTGCTTCTAGTTTTGCTTTTGGTTTTTCTTTTAGTCTTGCTTTCGGTTTTGCTTCTAGTTTTTCTTCCAAGTTTGCTTCCAGTTTTGCTTCTAGATGTGCTTCCAGTTTTGCTTCTAGATTTGATGCCAGTTTTTGCTTCTAAGTTTTCTTTGAGGTTTGCTTCCAGTTTTGCTTCCAAGATTGTTTTTGGTTTGCTTCTAGTTTGGCTTCCATTGTTGCTTCCTTTTTTGCTCCTAAAAATGCTTCTTGTTTTGCTTCCATTTATTAATTTAATAAGTTTTATTTCAATTTAATTAGTTAAATATATCGTGCCTCTTAAATAACTCATATGATTATAGAGTTAAGTAATTTAATTATTTAACTCATATGATTAAATAACAATATAATTATTGTAACATGATCATCATCTATAATTAAAACAAGTGAGTCAAATATCTATAATTTAATTGAATTTGACGACATCCATCCTGAGCAATAAATTAAAATCATCATACGTAATAAATATTCATCCAAAAATCATTGACCACTTTTAATATATATAAATTGACAAGTCAATACTAATAAGATCATCATCATATATAACTAAAACAAGTGAAAGTCAAATATGCGAGTACATCAAAAACATGTCAAAATGATACATGTCCAATAGTTGACATAAGTGAAAATGATACATGTACAAATGATATAAATAAAATTGATAAATTATGTAACTCAAATTGATACAAGTCAAGATGATACATGTCCAAATGATATAGTGAAAATGATACATGTCAATATGATACAACTCAACAATATAGTACTATAGGTTGTGAAAATGATACATATGATAGTAACCATGAAAAGAGTCATCATAATGATATATCAACAATGATCCATGATGTAGTCTATGTGATCATGAATGTCACTGGTCACTATCACCAACTGTCTCATCATCATCATCACCATCGTGATCATCATCATCATCATCATTGTCATCGGCCTCAGTGTCTTCCACATCTGCGTCATCATCATCATTTGCCATGTGATCTGTACCGACAGAACCAATATTTTGTGGATCTATATCATGTTGAGCATCATCTTGATCTTCTGGAAGACCTGTGTTCTGCAAAAAAAAACATTTAAAGTGAAAATTTTTATTTTTTTTCATGCAATATTTTTTTTCCTATTATATATCTAATATTACAACATATGAGATGAAACCATAATCATATTACATCATATCAAAGTGCACATACCATAATAAAATTTCAAAAAAGTTATAGCTAATACTGGTGAGTCAGGAGAAACTTCAACTTTCAAAAACAAAGCCAATTAGGCTGGCAAACTTGTGGATCAAGCTAACATTTGGTGGAAGAGGAAGAAAGATGATTGGAACTCTGGAGGCCCACCATAATGGATTTTAGTATTCAACCATGAGAGAAGAAGAGAGAGATAATATCATGTATCAAAACATTAAGCATGCATTCTTCCAACCAGCAGAGAAGGAGATGATTACTTTGCTTTATTTTCATTTGCATAACCATATCACAATGTGGGAACCAAGAAGGCCAAGGATGTTCAGTTTTATGTGGAGGTAATGGATGTGGTCCAAACTTTAGGAGGGGCAATAAGGTCAATGTATGATCCTGATGAAATTGAGGAAGAACAACAAGAGAGGGACATGAAAAATAAAATCAATACAGAGTTTCAAGGATTTGTCAAGTGAGTAAGAGAGCTATGGGAGCAGCCTCATCTAAAAAATTTTGAACTAGAGTTTGATATACCATTTAGAGAGCTTGGTTTTCATGAAGTTCGTTTCAAAGCCTTTGCTTTTATTGTTCCTACGGTAAACTATTTGGTAGAGTTGGTGGAATTACCTTTCTTAGTAATCACTATTAGTGAGATTGAGATTGTTAACCTTGAGAGAGTAGGACTTGGGAAAAAGGAATTTGATATGGCTATTGTTTTCAAAGACTTCAAGCGGGATGTACTCTGCATTGACGCCATTCCTTAATCTACACTTGATGGCATCAAGGAATGGCTGAACTCCATGGATATAAAGTATTATGAAAGAAGAATGAACTTGAACTGGTGGCCAATTTTGAAGAGTATTACTAATGATCCAGATAAATTTATTGAAGATGGTGGTTGGGAATTTTTGAATATGGAAGCTAGTGATTCTGATTCTAATAATTCAGAAGAGTCAGATCAAGGATATGAATCCTCTGATGTAGAAGAGGAATCAAAATCATATTTCATGCAGCCACCATCAAGAGTGTTACAAGCCAACAAGATCGAGGGAATTCTTATATAAGGAAAAATTTCAATGTTGCAAGTACCGGATTTAATGCCAACTACAATGGCAACATTGAAATTCCCTAGCAGTATTTATGTTAAGGAAATTTCCTTTACATGCAAGGGTTCAAAGCACATCAACCATGTGGTACAAATGATTAAATCCCAGAGACGATTTGTTGTAATTAAAGAGTCTGAAAAGGCATAGAGAGCTACACTGGTGACTTAGGAGAAACTTTAGCTTTCAAAAACAAAGCCAATTAGGCTGGCAGATGTGTGGATCATTCCAACATTTGGTGGAAGAGGATGAAAGATGACTAGAACTCTAGAGGCCCACCATAATGGATCTCGGTATTCAACCATGAGAGAAGAAGAGAGAGTTGATATCATGTATCAAAACATTAAGCATGCATTCTTCTAGCCAGTGGAGAAGGAGATGATTACTTTGCTTCATTTTCATTTTCATAACCATATCATGGCGTGGAAACCAAGAAGACCAAAGATGTCCAGTTTTATGTGGAGGTAATGGATGTGGTCCAAAATTTAGGAGGGGAGATCCCGATGTCTTCCAAGAGGCATAAAGTTAGATGAATTAAGTTCACCTACATGTCTGCCAAATTTTACTTCTAATTTTTATGACTGTTTTTCTTGACTGTTAGAGTTTACTTACAAATTTGAAATTTATTTCTAGTCATTTTGATGAGGATATATTAAGCCAATGTGTAAGCACATTTTGTTTGTATCACAAGCATCTATGCATTGCAAGAATTCTGATTATCTATGGTCTACAACTATGTCGTCTCACTTATTGGATCTTCTATTTCAATGTTTTCTATGGCCTTCTCTGTTTGAGGAAGCACCTGACAATCCTACCTCCTTTCCTTAGCTGAGAAGTGGATTTGAATTTGGAAATACTGCACTTTAAAACCAACTATGGTTTAAGGAGAGCTATTCTAGCTTTGTTGTTGACACCCTCAATCTTCAACAAGGACTTAGATGCATGGACTGAAATGCAAGCTTTCAAACTTAGATTTGAATGTGCATAATTTGATTGATTATGGTTTTCACAGGTAGTTGTCTTTACATGACTATTCTGGATTGTCAATACATCTAATAGTGACTGCATCCTTATCAAGTTTGGCTACCCTTATTCAAAATGCCTTGGCCTTTGGACTTGATACAAAGTTGTGCATTGTTATTCCATATTTGTAACATGTAGGACATTTAGGGGGTACAACATATAGAAATTCAGTATTTTCATCCAATGAAAAATTATAGATGGTGTATCAAAAACAACAAAAAATGCTTTATTAGGGTTAACGCTTTCTTCCCCTATGTTGCTGATATTTTCCCCAAAACATGTTTTTTTTTAGTATTTCAACGCATCTCAAAATTCAACGTATTGATTAACATTTGTTACACATTTCAATTGTTTATGCAAATGATGCATATATGTTAACTCAATCAGTGTTTTTACTTCGGTAGTTTTACTTCTATAATAACTAGCCATTAGGCCATTATGTGCGGGAGCACGTTTGTGTTTTTAGTTAGCTTTTTTGGATAGCTCTATTGGGTGTTGAGGACATTCCATTTATCTTTTGAATGTTAAGAAGTCAGTGTTTCAAGGATTTTTCAAGCGATTAAGAGAGCTATGGGAGTAGCCTCATCTAAAATATTTTGAACTAGAGTTTGATATACCATTTAGAGAGCTTGGTTTTCATGGAGTTCCTTTCAAAGACTTTGCTTTTATTGTTCCTATGGTAAACTGTTTGGTAGAGTTGGTGGAATTACCTTTCTTAGTAATCACTATTAGTGAGATTGAGAATTGTTAACCTTGAGAGAGTAGGACTTGGGAAAAAGGCATTTGATATGGCTATTGTTTTCAAAGACTTCAAGTAGGATCTACTCCACATGTATGCCATTCCTCGATCTTCGCTTGATGGCATCAAGGAATGGTTGAACTCCATGGATATAAAGTATTATGAAATTAGAATGAACTTGAACTAGCAGCCAATTTTGAAGACTATTACTGATGATCTAGATAAATTTATTGAAGATGGTGGTTGGGAATTTTTTAATATGGAAGCTAGTGATTTTGATTCTGATAATTCAGAAGAGTCAGATCAAGGATACGAACCTTCTGATGTAGAAGAGGAATCAAAATCAGATGAGGAAGGTTTAAAAGATGAATCTTTTGTGGAGTTAGAGGACGAAGAAGAAGAAGAAGATTCTAAAGAGGAGGAAGGTAAAACATGGGATGAATTAGAAGCCGAAGCCAGAAATGCAGATAAGGAAAAATGAGACAAGTTTGACAGTGAAGAGGAAAGGTGGCAACAAAAGGTAAAAGCTATAGGGAAGTCTCGGGCACCTGATATTAGAGATTCAAGAGGAATGCCTTCCAAGAGGCATAAAGTCAGATGAATTGAGTTCATGTACATCCTTCTACTATTTATTCATGCACATAAACGGTCATCTTGTAATCATAAGATTTGAGCTCTATTTACTCATCCTACACATCAATAAAAAACTCAACACAAGAGATGCAAATTGACATATTAACACAACAATATCCAACTAAGTTATTGAAACTCAACTATTGATACCTCGTTCTCCATCCAGGTTACAAAATTGTTCCACTTTTCGTTTTGTAACATATTCTTTTCAAATTGCTTTGGATGGCGGCCATATTTCTCCTCCTGTCAAAACATGGCACATGGACTAGTTAAACTATTTAATATGCAATCATTCACTTTTTCCAAGGAAATAAAATATATATATATCATTTAACATATTAAATATACTTACAAATGTATAGATCAAGGTCTGTAAACCTTTCTGGCCACTATGATGCATGGCACGGAGTTTCTCAAGCCTAGCCTTGGAGGCCTTGTCCTGAAACATATACTAATTCAATTTAACTATGCACAAATAAAATTTAAATATCATTTAATAAATTTGATATAATCTTATGAGCAAATTCAAATACCTGCGTACTCTCCTCATCGGACTTCCTTCATGCATCATACTTCTCATATGCTTTTACAAGCTCTTTCCATACTTTCACACTTACATCAATTGGCCTTCTTTTCTGCCTTAGCTCAGGAGGGATTTTTTTTTATCTTCTTTGTTTGGTTGCACCAAAATCTCTTGCAATTTTGAGACATTCACAACTTTATCTTCTTTACAGACCAACCTGTGCCAAAATCAGTCTCCATGTCATGGATAACTGCTTTTTTCAGATGCATGGGTATCTGTGAGAATGGAAAATGTAGATGGTCTTTGAACCGTTGAAGGCATGATTCCTTCAACCTATTCATAAATGTTTTCCCAGAATCCATCATTCAGACTTCCCCTGAAACCACCTCGTATTTTATCTTCATATTGTAGCAAGATTGATAACATGGCGTGGTGGAAGAAGTCTGTGTCCCAGGAGTGGCTGGGACATTGGAAGTCTCTACTCCTTGTTCCACATTCTTAGAGTTTACTGTCACCGATTTCCTCCTGGATCTTTTGCTCGATCCAAGACTGGTTGGGGAATCAATTGATTCCCTTTGACACAATTGATTTGTTTGCAATGTTTGAGGGGCATTACTAGATTGTTTTTCTATGTATCTAGCAAGCGTTGTCCAGTCCACATTAACCAATTTGTTCACTGCTTCTACCCCCAATATGGAAGCCAATTCCTCTTTATCTTTGTCAGTCTCATGTCCCTATATATATATATTTAAATTATATTTCTTCTTTTAAATTTAGAAATAAAAAACTAAAAAGTAAAATTCAAAGAAACAATGGAAACATTTACAAATCTATAAATTGATCATGAATTACCTCGTTGTGGGTAGAGTTTGTTGACATTGCTCCCTTCCTTCTATTGTTTGACATTTTGAGGTGACCTAGGGAAAATTATTTTCGTCCAGTCTGTGGAGGCAAACGAAGTATACACTGTTAGGTATGAAAGTTTTCGTCCAGTTTGTGGTATGAAAGTTTTGTTTTGTGGGAAAATATGTTGGTTGGGTTTGCTTAGTGTTGATAACCTAGGGAAAATATGTTCACTAGGTTTGCTTAGTGTTGATAACCTTATCATGAAAACTCTTTCATAATGCAATCTTACACGAATTTTTCATGGCATCGGTGACTATGGTGCGACTGGGAAAAACCAAGCAGTTTCTGCATTTATTTTCAACAGTTGCTCAACAGTGACCGACCCAATTCCTAGATTTTTCAAGAAGTTCACTATTTCCTTGATACCCAGGTTAGGGAAAGAATACAGAGGCATCCTGGCTTCGTGCTATAATATTTTGAGCCAAAGCTCAAATGGGTAGGGTAAAATTTTTTGTTGGTTTCTCAAAGGTTTTACAATTTACAATGATGGGACAATTTAGATGTTACCTAGAAAAGTTAGGCCACGAACCAGTAAACAATCACGAATTCAAATGTAATACAAAGAGCAGTAAACAATCAAAAATTCAACCAAGAAAAAAAAATTGTAACCTTACCTATGGTATCACAAACTAAATCGAATTTCTCATCAGTTGCTGGTAGTGCCTTGCTCTCTTCCTTCGCGTGACGTTTTTCCCTTTTTTGTCGTCTGATTTCTTCCTTCACGTGGGAAAATTTTTAATTTTCAATTTTGATTCAGTAGTGGGTGCTTTATTTGGCATTAGTTAATGCCAACTTTAGCGTTGAATTTTGGCCGCTAATGTAATATGTTTTGGGTGCCTAAGGTGGTGCCAAGTGCGCCTGTCATTATTGTATAGTGACTATTTTCATTGTTGTGTATCATAGGATTCAGAGTGTTGGAAATAATTCCAACTCATGCCTTGTTTTTGTGACCATCGTTGTCCCATGGCTCCTTCATCAACTCGATGCGGTAGAGCAGTTTTTACCGTGGTCCCGCAAGGTGCTTCATCCTTCTTGGCGGTAGTACGGTGAAAGCTTCTATGGTAGCACACAAGTCTTCCTTCTGTTCTTGGCGGTGTTGCAATGACTCTTGCAAGTCTTCTACCATTGGCATGCGATAGTGCGGTGACCACCGCTGTCCCGCGACTCCTTCATCAACTTGGTGCGGTAGAGTAGTTTTTTTACCATGGTCTTACAAGTTGCTTCTTCCTTCTCGGTGGTAGTGCGGTGAAAACTTCTGTGGTAGCATTTTTGTTCACAGAGGAGGCCATGAAGAGAGGACGTGGATGATGTAGAAATACTAAATTGTTGAGAGGAAAGTGGGTGGAAATAGATGAGACAACAAAATATGTAGATACAATAAAGGTAAGAAGAGAAAACAACCTCAACCAAAGGAGGAAGGTGTTTATGAATTCACAAATGATACAACATAGAGGAGAAATCAATATGGCAAATATATGACTAAAGTGAGGTTTTGTGTTGGATAACATACTCGTTGAAATGATATAATTGGTTTACTAAACATTATTTACTATGTTGTGTATTATAGGGGCGAGACGAGGCCATGCCAACAAATCGTGTCATATCAAATCAAGTACTCAAATATTGACTTAACTTAGGAAAAAATGATCTAATGGAATTTTGTGATACATCCATCTTTTTTCACAGTATTATTGGAATTTATAATGTATTATCCAATCTTGACATAAATTAATGCATGTTGTTGATTATTTTAGATGGAGATTGGAGCAAATGCAGAGCTTGAGCATTCAACTAGCAAAAGAAGAAATGTACGTGGACGTGGACCTAAAACTATTAAATCACATAAACGATAGTAGGTGGAAGAGGATATGACAATGGATACTGCAGACACAACAAATGATTGCATTGAAGAAGAGGTAGGTCAGGACTATAGCACATGGGATGAATACTTTGAGAAAATTGTTGTTTGTGGATGTTTTGTATGTCATGGAAAGAAACAATTCAAACGAGTGATTGTACAAAGACATTACATATATATGATGAGCTTCCATTCGGTAGTATGCCTCCTACAATCAATTAAAACCAAAGAATAATAAATGAGAGTGGACTGATGTTTTATAAACTATGTTGTCAAAATTGTGTTTTATTTAAATTATTGTATAAAAAAGGTAGTCTATAAAATAATGTTCCATTATTCAATTGATTTATATATGTTCATACAATTTATATTTATATTTTTTAAGCCATATTTGATTATATTTCTTTGAAATTGATACATTTATGATTTATCCAATTGTTGCCAAACATTAAATAATGCTTGTGTTTGTTGATAGGTAGAATATTTTGATGAAATACATTATACTAATACCCAAGATCCAACTAGGTTATTAAGATTTGGACGGGATGATCCAAACCATCCTTTAAACCATACCAAGGCGAGAAGAGCAAGATTGAAGAGAACACTACCACCTGAGAAATTTGAAGAGTTGATGAGAGTCACATACACTGATGACATGCCACCTAGCCTTAATGATGATGATCATGATAGTGAAAATGCAGTGCATGAAGAAGGATTGAATGAAATGCTTATAGGTTTCTTTGGGGATGGAAACGATGATGACAATAATGATGATATGGTTGACAATAATGATGATAGCAGGGGTAATTACCACCAACGTAATGTTGATGATAACAACATCAAAGACTCCATCAAGCAAGCAAAGAAGACACCCATGTTCAAATCAGGTGCAAGTAGAACCTGTTAGAATCCAAGATCACCTGCATGCAAGATGGATACCTATCACATGCAAAAGATATGAAGAACCAAAAAGATGTTCTCTGAACCTCAAAGTGTAAAATGCATTTAAGAGAATCAATTATTACAAAGTGATCAATCCTTATGAAGGAGATCAAGAAACCCTAAAGGGAAACCCTAAATGAAACCCTAGTGTGCACACTTAATAATTAATAATTAATTATTAATGTGCCTAAGTTTACTTAAGTAATAAAGAGGAATAAGCGACTTAATTAATTAATCAATGTGATGTAATTAATTAAGCATAATAACTTATTACTCTAACACCCCCTTAAGATGAACTTAGGAAGAAGCTAAAACACTAGAATAAGATGCATGAAAGCAAAGATGGGTCCCGGCAACAAGGCCTGATCAGGTACCCATTTACAAATGCAAGAAAGAGTAAGAGAAGGAAAAACCCAGTGGGACAAAACCCCCCTTACAATGAGATAACATGCTACAAAGAAGCACTGGAAGAACTCTGTAGAGTAACACTGGAACTTGATATAGGCAAGCAAGGAAATATTCTTCTGTATACTACTAAAACCGGATGAGAGTCACTGATTGACTCAAGGAATCATGATAAAGCAACAGAAGATCCGATGCCAAGGAACACTCGAAAACTCCAAACAGAAACAACTCTGGAATCTATGAAGCAGCAAGCAATTATTGAATGATGTATTATTGAAAACGAAGTGCAAAGATGTAAGATGCACTCTCCCAACTGCCAAAACATCCAAGTAATCGCCAAACAACCCATCGGGCCAAATCTAGACTAATTGATAAACTTGGCTCTGATACCATGTTAGAATCCAAGATCACCTGCATGCAAGATGGATACCTGTCACATGCAAAAGATATGAAGAACCAAAAAGATGTTCTTTGAAACTCAAAGTGTAAAATGCATTTAAGAGAATCAATTATTACAAAGTGATCAATCCTTATGAAGGAGATCAAGAAACCCTAAAAGGGAAACCCTAAATGAAACTCAAAATTGGCATGCACATTAATATTATTAGAAATCAAGTCACTAATTGGTTGGTCAAACAAAGGATTTACTACCCTACTAAAGTGACTTGAAATCTATTTCTTACTTTGCATTGTCAATTGGTGCACATAATTCATAAACATTCAATTGATTTAATCTCATATCAAATATGTTCATCATAAGTCAAACATTCAATTGATTTAATCTTTGGAAATCTTACAGGGCACTAAAAACTAAAATATTCCTTGAAGAGAATGTGTTGCCATCAACTTGCAGAGAGGGGCGTCTACTGTTGGTTGAGTTGGGGATTGAATATAAGCAAATTCATTCATGTAAAAATGATTGCATTTTATACATAGATGAATATCAAAACAAGGTAGAATGCCATGTATGCAAAGAGAAGAGATATTGTATAGATGTACAAGGTCCTACAGTTCCAAAGAAGGTTTTACGTCACATGCCAGTTATACCTAGACTTCAATGAATGTTTCATTGCAATTCACTAGCACAATTGATGGACTGGCATGCAAAGAATAGGAGTAAAGATGGATTCATGCAAATTTCAGCCAACTCCAAAGCAATGAAACACAGAGGAAAAATGGCCAACAAAATTCAAATATGAACCCCGTAGTATTAGGTTTGGTCTTGCAATTGATGGAGTGTGCCCATTCTCTTTCTTGAGCTCAAATTATAGTGTTTGGCCAATCAGATTGATAGTATACAATATTCCCCCATGGATGAGTGTTAGAAAGGAGCACCTTATGCTGACTCTCATTGTTCCAGGGAAACATCAAGTTAAAAACATGGATGTTTATCTTGTGCCTTTTATTGATGAGATGCAACTGCTATGGAAAGGCATAAGAATGTATGACATATCACGTCCTCCATCAAATAGGTCCTTCATGTTGTATGGTGTGCTATGTTGGACTATTCATGATTTCCCAAGACTTGGTGTTTGTTCTGATAAGATAAAATATTTACGTATTTACACTCATAATTTATTTTCATCCCAACTTTCATACTTAGTTTTATACTATTTTTTTTATGTTATTAACATTACTTATTGAATTGTAGGGATTCAAAGAAAGGGGATATTTGCATGTCCAAGATTTGCAAAACAATTTCAAGGGCGGTATTCTAAAGATCTACATAAATTTATTTATGCAAACAATAGGGTTTTTCTACCACTAGATCATAGGTTCAAAAATTGCTTGAAGAATCAATTTGATGGAAAAGTTGAAAATAGAGGCCCTCCCATGATTATGGGTCCAGGTGATTGGATTAAGAAGTATGAAGATGCTGAATTGAAAGCTTGGGAGGATTTTTTTGATCGGGGTGATTCAATTGAAGAACCAGAAGAAGTTGTAGTTAATATGCCAGAAGGAATGAAAAGGAAATTCATATTTTATGAGCTCCCTTATATGAAGGATCTATTAATATCTCACCTATTAGATCCTATGCACATCTTCAAAAATGTCCCAGATTCTATATTTTAACATATATTAGGCAAAGAGAAGGACACCTTGTCTTCAAGGAGAGATATTGCTCTTTCGTGTACCAAATTTGATAGAAAACATTTGTGGCCAAACAGGGAAAATAAAACATAAGTAGAAGCTCCATGGATTTTGAAAAAAAAAATGAGCTAGACCAACTAAAAAATGTCATTCATTCAATAAGGACACCTACTGGTTATGGGTCATCATTGGCTAAAGCTTTTATAGTTGATGGACATATCATAGGATTTAAAACAGATGATTTTCATAATTTAATGAAGGTATTATATCTCAACATTTAACATTTACTGGTAACATTGATTAAGCACTAAATTTATTTTGATATTTTGTTGTGTGAGAAAAAATACTAATGACCTTTTCATAAATGTGTTTGATAGCATATTGTGTCATTGATAATTAGGGGGGATTCCTACCTTACAGTTGACTTAAGGAATGCCATAAGTTGATTGTCAAAATTTACAAGGTATGTGGTTATATGAAATGTTCATGTGTGAGATACATAGAGATATTATATTGCATTTTAATTTATGACTAAAGGTTCATACTAATTTACTATTCTTATATTAGGTGGGTGACCTCCTAGGAGATCCATGAATCTGAAGTGCCAAAGTGGAAGAAGGAAATTGCAGAAATTGTATGTGTATTTGAGAAGGAGCTCCCTACAAGTTTCATGGACCTACAAGTCCATTTACTTATACACCCAGTCATTGACATTGAATTGGCGGGTGTTGTATCAATGAGGTGGATATTTTTCTTTGAGAGGTATATGAAAACTCTTAAAAGATATGTCCGACAAAAGGTACATCTAGAGGGTTGCATGGCTGAAGGGTATGTATTGAATGAAGCATTTTTCATCCTGTGTGAATTCCTTGGTAAGGATTTTGAAGATGGCCCACGTGTCTGGGATGAAGAATGAGCATCATATATTATTGATGGAGAAAAACTACAATCTAATGGTGTTGAAGTAGAAATTAGTAAGTAAATTCACGATCAGTGTGGTTGTTTTTCTTGAAATCATTAATTTACTTTGTAATTTATTTGTCAAATTAATAGCATGACATTTGGAGTTTGAAATAAAAATATTGACATGTAATAGGTGTAGACGAAAGTTCTATAGTCAACAAGTTCATTTTGTACCACATGTATTTTATGAACAAATGGATTGATCTGTATGATAAAAAGAGAGAAGTGTTAGAAGAAAGGAGACAATTTAAGAGATGAAACCCAAGGAATACTCCACTTCCCACTCATCTACTTGGGGAATGGGGCAAAGATTGCACACTAGAATGGGTTACTAAACAAATTCAAAATCAAATAGAAGATGCAGGTACAAATTCAAACATAACAGAAGATGAATCAACATGTCTAGAGGATGTGAAAGAAAGGTACAGTTGGAATTTTACAAAATGTTGTTTCCTTATAGTTTTGATAGTATTCACTATTTTAATATTCATCATTATATTTGTTTTCATTGAAATAAATGGTCTTTCACACGCAAGGAAATAACCAATAATGTGGGCATATGGTTGGCATTATCGTGTAGAAAGTGTAGTAAAGAGACAATCTTTCGATTGTGGCATCATGGTTGACTTCAAGCAATCCAGTCGATCAAGCTCAAAAGATAAGAATATAATTGAAGGGAATCTATAATATTTTGGGAAAATACAAAAAATTATTGAGTTGGATTACCGTTCTTTTAAATGTTGTATTTTTAAGTGTAGATGGTATGAAGCATTTGAGAGGACACGAAGACATGATGCCCATATTGGATTGTTTTCTATAGATTCCTCACCGTTCCTACCGGGGGATAAGGAGCCTTATGTTATACCAATTCATTATGAGTAGGTATTTCTTTAACTCAAACAAGAAGCGGTAGTGATAATTAATCTATTAATTCACAGCTTATTGCAAATATATACATGTGTTTATTAATCAATAAAATTGTTATAACATACTTCTAATATATGTATACATCGTTCATGTGCATGTATTTTTCTATGAAGATATTTTGGACCCAAAATGGATATTTTTCATACATTATGATCCAAGATTAAGGCATGTATTTGATGATGCATTAGTGGATACTAAGCAAAATAATGATGGCCAACAAAATGAGAGAGGGATTAGAGAACATCGAAGAAATTGACATCCATGATGATGTTGAAGATGGTTATGTTCAAGCACAAGAAGACAACAATCTAGAGTTAGATGATGTTATGGAAGACAACAATATGGATGGTATAGAAAATGATGATCCAAATACATCTGGTAACAATATATAGATGGTCTACAGTCCAATTTCAATGATGATTAAGATGATGCAAGTCAAGATGAGGATGATGATAATATTAAATACTTGAAAGAACATATAAACATTGACAATGATACACTGGATGACATTGTAGCAGACAATAATGTTAATGACCAAGACTTCTAAATTTTTAGAATTATTTGCAATCCATGTTTAAAAAAGGATGATTCTAATGGCCTAAACTTTGAAATGCTTCAATAATATTATGTTGTACTTGGACAATTGAAAACTTGTTTTATTCTCCTAGCAAGCTTTTTTATTTTTTATTATAATTCTAGACCAAACAACATTTGCGGGGATGGCCTTTTACACCAATCTTAATTTGTATGAAGTTCACGAACCTATTGTCAAGTAGTAAATTCCTTTCATAGACAAGAAATGTAAATGATTCATTTAAGAAAAGATAAGTAGTCTCTTTCTGAGGGTAATCCACATGCAAAAAGTAAAAAGCACATAAAAAAAAACAATTGTACAGTAGAAAAATAGATTCAATCAATTATGTCTCATTTCACTTGCAAAATCTGAAGGACATAGGGTATTCACCATACATCTCCCTTGACAAAGCAAACATGTGCTTTCATTTATTTTTATTGTATATCTTAGAAGTGAAATTGTTGTTACATAATGATGCACTGAGAAAATAATATATACAAAAAATGCAAAGAAAATGTTTGAAATTTAACATGCAACCTATTGTGTTGTGCTAAAAGGAATCAAGATTAATTGGGATAAGAAATAAAATAAAATTCTGATGATTGTACTTAAAAGTGAACAAGATATGAAAAGTGTGGACAATGATGGTGCTGAAATTGAAAACCTTGATTTTGATGACATTACTGTTTTATGTCATTAGAGATAAAGAGCACATACAATTTTATATACATAGCAAATGAAGATTTGAAACTAGTAAACTAAAAATATAAACATTGTAAGATTTTTCCTTAAACAATAATTCACATACTCACTTACAAAAAAGGGTGAAGCATTTTTTATTCAAACTCTGTTTTCTTTAATAGACATAACAGTAAAAGAATATATACACTATTTCATAGAAAATAAGGAATGTTTCATAGAATATACAAGTACAAGAATATATACAAGAATATTTACAAGTACAAGAATATATACACTGTTTCATAGAATATATACACTGTTTCATAGACTTCTAAATTTTAAAAGTTATTTGCAATCTATTGGGTCTCAAAAACGTAGGTTTTTAGACCTCTCTAAGAGGACTTTAATCCTTAATACAAACCAATTAAAGTAAATTATTTCAAAGGACTTTAATTCACACCTAACCAGAAACCAATCAAAACATCCACATAGTAACAACAAATGTGCCTTGATAAATCTTGCAAATTTAAACAACTTGAAAAGACCACTTTGGAGACAAAAAAACAATAAATAAGCATGAAAATTGACACAACAATTGAACAATGAAAATGGATTACGAGTTATAATGTATCTGCTCTATTATATTGCTCAAAATATAAACATACATAGTTACATGAGTTATTTTGATATGAATAAGTGGATGAGATGGTATAGTATCTATTCTAATGGATTGAAATGCTGATGATATGATGATCAAAATTGGACCTTGGTTTCCCTATTTGTATGGGAAACAACAAGCTTCAGGTCCATTCACAAAAGTTACATCGTTTCTTAACTAAAGCATAATTAACATAACATTGAAACTTAAAAAGAATTTATTGCTGGATGCACCACAGTTCATTAATCATCAGCAAGCGCCCGTGACCACCTAAGATCTGTTCAAGGCTCAAGCACCATGTTAATGCGTCCACAACAACCAAAATTTGACTACCTCCTCATACAGCTCGTGCAATGAACAAATTAACCTTTGACATGTGATTAATGTATTTCTCTTGGGCATAAGTGTTTACATTTTGTAGAGTGTCTGTCATTGCATTCTCCAATCCAACAATAGTCTCAAGCTGCTTATGTATTTTCCTAAGTACCTCATCCTCATCATTGATGTCATCAAGGATGCCTGGAAAATATTTTGATATCTCATTTTTCTAAGTTTCTTGATCCTTCAAATCTGTTTCTTCAAAGAAATATAGCATGGCCATACATAGTGGCTAGTTGAAGTCATTCAATGCTAGTAGGTCTACTATTCATTTTTGTTTAAGTAAATTAGGAAATAGGATATTATATATTTTGACAAATATTTAATCACTGAATGCAAATTGCACAAGCTTTGGCAACATGATGGTTGGCACCACAACAATGAATGCATGATTAATGCACTAGGTCTATTATTGATTTTCGTTTAACAAAATTAGGAGAGTAGGAAGACATTATAAATTTTGGAAAATATTTAACCAATGAATTGCATATCCCATGATTGCAATTATGAATATTTTTTATTGCAAAATAACATGCTTTTGGGAAAAAAATAGTTTCATGTTTATGAATTACATGGCATGTCATTCACTATAACCATTTGTCTATTTAGGAAGTCAGGTTCTTGAACCAGCATTCTCCTTTATTGTTCACAACTCTTCCAATACATAATTCTTAGACACATTGGAAGATCATGTTTCTTAAGGCACTTTTCAATATCGTTTCTGAGCTAAAAATGTTTAATACATTTCCTATGTTTTGTTATAAAATGAATGCTAATGCTTACTAATTTAGCCACAAAAAACTAAGCTATTGGGAAAATTGCTCAAACAAAACTCTATGGCTCCTCCAACATTCAAGGGCCTCATAGACTTAACAAGCGTGGAATAGGGGAATCCATAGCTAAAAACACACAAGTTTCTCAACAGACAATAAACAAATGAAAATTAGCACAAATAAAATCAATCGCTTCCTTGGAATTCCATGCATTGGCTATGCATTCATAGCTTACATACCCACAAGCCTACCTACATTTATCTCGTACAATTTACATTTAATAGACTAATGTTTCTGACCTGCCAGTCATACCATTTAATGCATTAAATATGTATTGAATGCTTCAGTACCTACCACCCTGCGGTGAAAGTTGGCACAATTTGCATCCAATGATTAAATATTTGCAAAATATATAATGTCCTCTTATTTTCTTAATTTACTTTAATAAAAATGAATAATAGACCTGCTCCAACCAATAGAAAAATAGATAAATTGTTTATTATCTCTGAATTGCAAATGAAACTATTGCAATAGTAACCTACTCCTTCGCTTTAACTATTCTATGTATCTTGGTTACATAGCATATGTCATCTATTATATCCATTTGTACAATTAGGCGTTATAACAACAAACAATACTTCTAGTCACAACAGGACAAAAGTATTGATATTAGGAAAAATGCAACCACTTAAGTGACTTTGTAGAATGAATACAGTTGCATTGATATAGTCCTCTACCCCCTACTTAAATTAGAAGCTCTTGCAAACTACAAAGTTTACTGAGCTATAACAATTGATTTACAAAATGTTCTTCACATAATTTGAAGATCATAGCCCAATGCATCAACCAAGGCACAAATTTGTTTCAAGTGAACGTTCTCACATGTTTACACGTAACAACCCTACTATTCTTACCATCCATGCAATTATTCCACATACACAAGCCTTCCCATTTACAACTATTTAGCATTCCAACCTTAGGCTAAAAAAACATTGTTTCACTGGGAAAATTGCTCAAACAAAAATCACTCTAGAAATAAAATTACATGTATTTAGATTATTGAATTTGTCTCACCAGTTGACCATATCAAAGTAAAATTCAACAACTGTCCTAGTATTGACATAGTATTTAATGCATTAACTATGCATTCACCGCTTTACGATCCATTAGAGATATTTGCCAAAATTTATCATGTACTTCTATTTTGCTAATTTGCTTACAAGCAAATGAATATTAAGGGCACATGATAAAATTTCCAAAAAAATAGACCAATGTGATAAATTTTTGCAAACATTCAGGCATTAAATACAAATTTTGCGAGCTTTGTTGATAGGCTAGTGGCCACTCAAGAAATGAATACACAGTTAATGCATTGAATGCCTCCACAATCAACAAGACCTTGCTCAAAGCATTTAGTTGCTCCTATGATAATCTCATTTGTTGCAATAGTCACCTGCTCCTTGGCTTCAAAAGTTCCATGTTTATGGGTTACATAGAATATGTCATCGACTGTACCCATTTGTCCCCTTAGCCCTCGTAACAACAAGCAATACTTCTAGTTATCAAGTATCATAAACAGACAGACAAGCCGCTCACTAGTAGTGCACTACTCCTAGAATAAAAAACATGGAAGAAAGGAACCGAGAGTTAAAAACACTCAAACTTTTCAACAAACAATAAACAAACGAGAATTAGCACAAATAAAACCCAACACTTGACTGAGATTTAATGAATTAACTATGCATTCACTGCTTCCATACCCACCAGCTCCTCAACACATTTCGCACAATTTGCATTTAATGGATTAAACATGCATTCACTGCTTCAATACCCATTACCCAACCGCCAAAGCTCCCACAATTTACATCCATTGATTAAATATTTTTCAGAATATATAATGTCTCCCTATTTTCCTAATTTACTTAAACAATAATGACTAATAGACCTACTCCAACCAATAGAAAAAGAGATAAAACATAATTTTCAAACACCAAAAATATGTCCTTAAATCCCAACTATAGAAAAAAAGACAAATATTTTAAACAATACAATTTGATTGGCCAAGCAACTATTTCAAAAACAAATTCAACGATTGCAATAGAATAGTTCCATGTTTATGAATTACATGGCATGTCATTCACAATGCTCATCTTTCTATTCGGTAAGTCAAATTCTTGAACCAGGCTTCTCCTTTATTGTTCACAACTCTCTCAAGGCATAATTTTTAAGCACATTGGAAGACTTAAAATTCATTGCAAACAAAGGGGAAGAATGATACAAGAATCTAACCTTCCAGTTCCTTGTTCAACAACCAAGTATATTTGCAGTCATATAGATCTTTGCCTCTGACTCCAATTGCAAGCAATGGTTCCTATTACAGGGAAAAATTAGACAAATGAGCACAGTCCATGACATATAATATGTTGTTCATAAAGATGAAACACAAAAGCACATGATAAAATTTGCAAAAAAATAGATTGATGTAATAAGTCTTTGCAAACATTCAGACATTAAATACAAATTTTGCAGGCTTTGTTGATAGACTAATGGCCACTCAAGCAATGAACACATAGTTAATGCATTCAATGCCTCCACAATTGACAAGACCTTGTTCAAACCATTCAGTTTTTCCTATAACAACAAGCAATACTTCTAGTTATCAAGTATCACAAACAGACAAACGAGCCACTCACCAATAGTGCATTGTTCCTACGACTCCTCCTGTATTCAAGCACTGCATAGAATAACAAACATCGAAGAGGGCAACCAAGAGCTAAAACCACACAAGTTTTTCAACAAACAATAAACAAACAAGAATAAGCACAAATAAAACCCAACACTCACCTAAAATTTCATGAATTAACTATGCATTCACTCTGTACCCACCAACTATCCAACACATCTTGCAAAGTTTACATTTAATGCATTAAACATGCATTCACTGCTTCAATATCCACCAGTTTGTCATCAAAGCTCGCATAATTTGCATCCATTGATTAAATATTTGCCACAATATATAATGTCCCCCTATTTTCCTAATTTACTTAAACGAAAATGAATGATAGACCTACTCCAACCAATAGAAAAAGAAATCAATCATAATTTTCAAACACAAAAAATATATACTTAAAATTCCAAATATAGAAAAAAGACAAAAATATTTTAAACAATACAATTTCATTGACCAAGAAACTATTTCAAAAAACAAATTCAACGAATGCAAACTAATAACTAATATTGGTCTTGGCCGACCCATTTGAGAAAGCACTTATCAGAACGTATATATTGGCAAAGTTTGCTCTTTGGAAATCATCACGATTGGATGGGAGTCTATGGAATATCTCTGAGACGAAAACATTTGAGAATTCATACAAGATAGGATGAAAGCCCTGCCTTGCAGCCATGATTCTTCTTTCGTTATGTTCCACTGATCCTATCTGATGTATCTCATATTATAGGTTTGGGACGTTGACTAACAAGCACTGTGGGGGGTTGGCGACTAAGTGTTGAGTGGCAGAGCCTTTGGCTCATGCCACGCATAAAGCAACATTTGCAATTGCCTCCAGTGTGCAATCAGATTTATCCATGCTAAGAGGTCGAGACTTCCGCATTGATGCCACCATCAAGGGTGTTGAGACACTGCTCTCAATCCAGTGTGTGAAACATACAGGGAGCTTGGGCGAGGAGGACACCACTGCAAGGGTGCCATCACTCACACATCAATTGGCTATTCCACACACAACCAACCATCTGTACACAAGCCATCCACCATTACCTAGATTCGTGCAACAAACTACCTATAGGAACCATAATTCGTAGCGGCATAAATCTGCCATCTCTGAGTGCCATCATATACTCCTATCGAACAAGTAACTAAACGCTAAGATTTTAAGGAAGTGGACTCATTATGTTGTTATCTGAGTGTAGTCGACAAATTTGTGGACATTTGATGCTTATGTTTCCCTATTTTTGGTGATGCCTGCGCTGCTCCAGGCGTTACAAACTTTTTGAATAAATGTTGTCAGTCATCTACATACTGCATATTACATGCAACTGTTGTTTTTAATTTTTTAGTCTTTTTTAGGTTTCCTGTTGCTGCCCTTTCTTCAAACGCAGCAAATAATGCATGTTCTTTTTATCTATGTTTAGTCTCTTCTAGGTTCTTCTTTTTGAATCTGTTTGTAACTGCTTTCCTTGTATTGGCATCGCTATTTTCTATTTAAGTATGAATAAAGAAGACAACTTGTTGGAGCCTGCAAAATATATACAGAAATTGTGTTTACAGAGGGCTCTGTTCTGCCTTGTTTTTCTGATAAATAAAATCAGTTTGTGCGTGCATGATAAGATATTGGTCTCTATTCTTTGCTATCTGTTCTATTTTCTTTTGTTGTTTTTTGTTAATTATATTGGCTTTATCAGTTGGTTTTGGAAGCAGGGGTCTTTTTAGATTCTACATTTGGTATCAGAGCAGGTATTTTCTTGTGGGTTAAAGATTTAGTGGTTAGAATTTTGCCAAAGGTTTACCATGTCGAATTCTAACTTCTTTCCCATTCCAGATTTTGATGGAAATGAGTATGATTATTGGTGCATAATAATGATGACTTTTTTGATAGGAAAGGATTTGTGGGAGATTGTTGAATCAGGTTACCAGGAGCTAGCTGATTGGAATGCCCTCACAGCCAATGACAGAACAGCTAAAAAGGAAGCCAAGAAGAAGAATTCTCAAGCGTTGTTTCACATTCAAATGGCTCTTGAAAAGAGCTTATTTCCAAGGATTGCGGGTGCAAAGACAACAAAAGATGCTTGGAAGATTTTAAAGGAAACTTACCAAGGAAGTGATCAGGTAAAAGTAGTTAAGTTGCAAACTTTAAAAAGAGACTTTGAAAATTTGAAAATGCAAGAATCTGAGAAGGTAAGCGATTATTGTGTGAGAGTTAAAGATGTGGTCAATAAGATGGCTACACTTGGAGAAATTGTGAACAGTGAGGTTCTGATCAAAAAGGTATTGCGGACTCTCACCCCAAAGTGGAACCATGTTGCCATTATCATAGAAGAAAGCAAAGATTTGACAACATTTCAATTTGATCACTTGGTTGGATGTCTTATGTCACATGAAGAGAGATTGAAAGATTCATTTGGAGAAAGTGATGTGAAAGCCTTTTCATCCAAATTGCAAATCACAAAGAAAGAAGATGCTAGCAGCAGCACCAAAAACAATGAAGGTCAAGGTAGAGGCAAAAATCAGAATTATACAAAAGGAAATAGAGGTAGAGGTGGTTCAAGAGGAAGAGATGGTGGAAGAGGTGGTTCTAGAGGGCGAGGTAGAGGCTCTTTTGACAAGAGAAATGTTCAATGTTACCATTGTAATAAGTATGGCCACTATGAAAGGGAATGCAGATTAAAAGAAGGTAAAAGTGTTAATTATGCTAAAGAAAGTGATGAAAATCCTCCAGATCATTTATTTTTATCTTACTCAAAAGGTGAAACTAGTAGTAAAGAAGTTTGGTATCTAGATTCTAGATGCTCTAACCATATGACAGGAAATGAGAACTTTTTTTCAACAAAGGATGAGAGTTTCAAGTCCAAGATTCAGCTTGGTGATAACAAATCATTGGAGGTTGCTGCAAAAGGAGCTATGGAAGTCCACACAAAAGAAGGTATAAAGAGTGTTAATGATATCTATTTCACTTCACAGTTAAAACATAATTTGTTAAGTGTTGGACAACTATGTGAGAAGAACTATAAAGTTGTTTTTGAGAATAAGAAATGTACAATTTTTGATAAGAATCAGGGCAATAGGATTGTGACTGTTGTGCCTATGACAAATAATAGAATGTTCCCTTTGAAGTTTGGTGAACATAATAGCAGCCTTGCTAATATGGCATATGAGAATATCAGTTCGTTATGGCATCTCAGGTATGGACATTTAAATTTTCATAGTTTGAAGATTCTCACATCAAATGCGTTAGTTTCTGGTTTACCTAAGGTTGAAGAGCACAAGGAGGTTTGTGAAGGATGTGCTAAAGGAAAGCATGCAAGGGAGAAATTTTCAAAAGGCAATGCATGGAGGGCCCATCATCCCCTTCAACTTGTTCATTCTGATATTTGTGGTCCTATGCAAACAAAGAGTTTGGGTAAGTCATCATATTTTATCACTTTTATAGATGATTACTCACGAAAATGTTGGGTGTATTTTTTGAAGGCCAAAGATGAAGCCCTTGATACATTCAAGAGGTTTAAAGCACTTGTGGAAAATGAGAAAGGGTGTCAAATCAAATGTTTAAGGACTGATCGTGGAGGAGAATTTTGTTCAAAAGCCTTCCAAGATTATTGTGAGGTGAATGGCATTAGGAGGCAACTCACCATTGTATACACACCTCAACAGAATGGAGTAGCTAAAAGGAAAAACTGAACAGTGGTAGAAATGGCAAGGAGTATGTTACAAACCAAGGGGTTAAGCAATGCTTTTTGGGGTGAAGCAGTTGCTACAGCAATGTATATTCTCAATAGAAGTCCCACCAGTGCACTCGAAAAGATGACTCCTTATGAAGCATGGTATGAGAAAAGGCCTAATGTTAATCATTTCAGAGTTTTTGGTTGTTTGGCTTATGTCCATGTACCTGATCAGAATAGACAAAAGTTAGATGCAAAAAGTGAGTCATGTATTTTTGTTGGATATAGTGAGGAAAGTAAAGCTTATAAATTTTTTAATCCTCTCACTAATAAGCTTATTGTGTCAAGAGATGTGATTTTTGATGAAGGGGGAGTTTATGGTCATCAAAAAGGCCATATGGAGAAGTCAAAATCTATTATTGTTGATGATATTGATCATGAGCAGCCCACTAATGTTTCTGCTGCAAGTGCTACAAATCCATCAAGTAGCCCCTCCTCTAGTTGTTCAATTCCAAATGCAAGTCCACCTTCAACTCCAAGTTCTAGAAGGAAGGTGAGAAGTTTGAGAGATATTTATGAAAGGAGTGCAAATCAAGCACGTGAAGAAAATCCAATAGGTGAGACAGTTAATTTTGCTTTACTTTCCAAGGCTAATTTTGAACCATCATGTTTTGAAGATGCAAGTGCTAATGAGTTATGGGTGCAAGCAATGAAAGAAGAGATGGATTCCATTCATAGGAATGACACTTGGGAGCTTACAGAGCTTCCACATGACAAGAAGAAGATTGGCACCAAATGGGTCTATAAGATTAAGTATAATAGTGATGGGAGTGTTGAAAGGCACAAGGCAAGATTGGTTGCCAAAGGCTTCACCCAGAAGTATGGGATTGATTATGAAGAGACATTTGCACCGGTTGCAAGACAAGAGACCATCAGAATGTTGATTTCATTAGCAGCTCAAAAGAATTGGAGCATACATCATATGGACGTGAAAAGTGCCTTTTTGAATGGGTACTTAGAAGAGGAAGTGTATGTGGAACAGCCACAAGGTTTTGAAGTGCAAGGAAAAGAAGATCAAGTCTACAAGTTGAAGAAGGCTTTGTATGGCCTCAAGCAAGCACCACGAGCATGGTATGCTAGGATTGATGGATATTTTCAAGACAATGGCTTTCAAAGAAGTAAGAGTGAACCTACCCTTTACTACAAGCAAGAAGGTAATGATATTCTTATTGTAAG
This sequence comes from Sequoia sempervirens, assembly GCA_007258455.2. Classification (NCBI taxonomy): domain Eukaryota; kingdom Viridiplantae; phylum Streptophyta; class Pinopsida; order Cupressales; family Cupressaceae; genus Sequoia; species Sequoia sempervirens. The sequence goes on along the minus strand of VDFB02272480.1, from coordinate 20,632 downwards.
TTTGTATGTTGATGATTTGCTGTATATGGGTAGTAGTTCTAAGATGAAAGATGAGTTCAAAATTGCTATGATGAAAGAATTTGAGATGAAAGATCTTGGTCTCATGAAATATTTTCTAGGAATGGAGGTTTATCAATGTAAGAATGAAATTTTCATTTGCCAAACCAAATATGCAAAAGATATGTTGAAGAAGTTTGACATGGTTGATTGTAAACCACACTCCACTCCAAGTGCTCATGGAGTTGTGTTGTGTAGAGATGATGGTGCTGAAGTTGTTGATGAGACTACTTACAAAAGTATTGTTGGGAGTTTGATGTTTCTAACCCACACAAGGCCTGATATTGCATATTCAGTTTCACTTGTTTCAAGGTATATGACAAATCCATTTGAAGTGCATATGAAGGTAGCCAAGAGAATTTTGAGGTATGTGAAAGGCACTCTAGATTTTGGTATCCATTACTACACTTCTAAAAAGTTCAATCTTGTTGGCTTTAGTGATTCAGATTGGGGAGGTAGTTTGGATGACCGAAAGTCTACATCTGGTAATTGTTTTTCTTTGGGTTCTGGTTTAATTACTTGGAGTTCAAAGAAGCAAAGTATTGTTGCCCTCTCTTCCACAGAAGCAGAGTATGTTGCAGTCACTTCAGCAGGTACACAAGCATTATGGCTTAGAAAACTTCTTGAAGAAATTGGAGAGATACAGGTTCAGCCTATAGTGATTTTTGTGACAACATTAGTGCCATTAAATTGGCCAAGAATCCTGTTCATCATAGCAGGACAAAACAATTTTGATTTAAAACACCATTTTATCATAGATTTGGTGCAGAAAAAAGCAGTTGAACTGAAATACATCAGCACTAAGGAACAGTTAGCGGATATTTTCACCAAAGCAGCTACAAAAGATCAATTTTTGACACTTAGAGATCATATTGTGAGCCCTCTCAGCATCAAGGGGGAGTATGTGGACATTTGATGCTTACATTTCCCTATTTTTGGTGATGCCTGCGCTGCTCTAGGTGTTGCAAACTTTTTGACTAAATGTTGTCAGTTATCTGCATACTGCATATTACATGCAGCTGTTGTTTTTAATTTTTTAGTCTTTTTTAGGTTTCCTGTTGCTGCCCTTTCTTCAAACGCAACAAATAATGCATGTTCTTTTTATCTATGTTTAGTCTCTTCTAGGTTCTTCTTTTCGAATCTGTTTGTAACTGCTTTCCTTGTATTGGCATTGCTATTTTCTATTTAAGTATGAATAAAGAAGACAGCTTGTTGGAGCCTGCAAAATATATACAGAAATTGTGTTTACAGAGGGCTCTGTTTTGCCCTGTTTTTCTGATAAATAAAATCAGTTTGTGTGTGCATGATAAGATATTGGTCTCTGTTCTTTGCTATCTGTTCTATTTTCTTTTGTTGTTTTTTGTTAATTATATTGGCTTTATCAGCTGGTTTTGGAACCAGGGGTCTTTTTAGATTCTACAAAATTATCCTTCGTTGTGAGTGTGTTATTTCAGTGGTGATACTCAGCACTCATTGTGATTGTTACTGCAGTGGTGCTATTATCATTTCTTGTGATAAGTTGAATCTATGATTGGTATTTGTTTCAGATTTGAGACTCTATGTAATTCCTATAAACTTAGTTATTGCTGGTGATCTGTTCTCAGTTGAATTTCATTTTACTGTGAGTCAAGATTTGCCATCTTTCAGCACCTTCAACTATGTAATCTGTATTTCTTCATTGCCTAGGAATCAAGATTGGGTTAGGATCTTACATATATCATCTCATCATTTAGGGTAACTTAGTAACTCAAATTTGTGAAGGTTCTATTGTTTATTTCAAACCATGTAATAATGTCAAGGTTTCGTGTTACTAGATACTAAATGGAATCTCTTCATGGATAGTTATAATTAAGAAATTGAATTAGCAAGAAGTCTTTTAATTTTCTCCTCCACATTTTGATTTAAGTTATCATAATACCACTCTTAGTCTCTCCTACGAAATGTTATGAAACTATTGAGAATCATTACTTCGTGACACTTAGGGTTATGATATCAAGGAACTTAGTGGAACTAATGATGCAACTTATATGAATTTACATATAATTTAATTATGAGACTTTAATTTATGAAGTATTGAATAGATAATCTTTTATATCAAGTTGCTAGAGTCTATAAATTTAGACAATAAGATATGGATTTTAAAGAATGAATACGATAATGAACATTGCAATAGTTTCCTTTGAAGTTAGTATGACCCAAGATACTCTTGTCAACCTAGTTAAGCATTTATAGCACATATTTGAAGAATAAAAATTGTTTAAGTCAAATAGGTTTAATCCTTCAATGTGTTTCAAAATATATCATCCAACCATCATTTAGACAAAAAAATATATAGAAGCTAAATACAACTCAATAAAGAAAGTAGAGGATGAAATTCAACTAGGGCTTGAAAATTCATAAAATAACTTAAACCCAAATTCTTGCTAGATATCCATATACGATAAGGGATATACTAGAAGGACAAATGAGAAAATGAGCTAAGAAAATAAAGATTTCAAACTTGCACAAAATTATGCTAAAAAAGAAACCATTGCACTCGAACTTTGGTTATCCAACACTGATACCTTGGCAGTGGCTCTAAAATGATAGAGGAAAAGTAAGAAGAAATCCACCAAAACCAAAAAGAATAATGTATAAATCTAGTTATAAGTACTAACTTTTGCATGAACTTTTAATAGCTAAATTGGAGAATTCTATCTATTCTTGAGTAGAATGCTATTTTCACATAAATATTCACTTTAGAGATAATGATCATTATAAGTCATCATTTTTAATTTAGTTACTATTGTTAAGTGCTATTAAAGGGAACTTGTATTTTCTTAAGATAATAACATCTATAATGAATATATCTTTTTATGATATAATGTTAGTATATGATGTTAGAAACTTATTGATTTTATCTTGAGTTCAATTCTATTTATTTGATAGAATGATATTATTTCCTTTACGTAATTTGATTTCTAGAGTTAAATATGATAGTTCTTAAAATAGTTTTCTTTGGAAGAAGTTTTAATTTGTACATGTTAGGAATTGGTTAGACAATCTAATCAAGAAATGAAAAAAACTAAAACTAGCAGCATTTGGTATTAATAGTGTTTGGCTCATGTTTACAGGTAATGTCATTACACTTGAGCTACTGTATCTATAACCTAATACAACTACAATAACGATGTTTGTGACATCATCCCTATAAATCATTGGGGAGAAATAAGAGACATTTTGACGATTTAAAATCCAAAGGATGAGAAATCCCCTTTGGAACAATAACTAAAAAGTTAAAAGAAATGAACCAAAAGACGTTAAAGTATAAACATAGAACCCCAAATAGGATTTTTGTAATGTGAATACAAATTTGTGATGGAATTATATTTACTTTTATTGATGTATGAAAAATTAATTGATATGATATTTCTTATACTGTTCAAGGGTGACTCTTTTTATAAGAATAAAATTTATATGAAATTAGGAAACAAACAATGGTCATATCAACCATTTGTTATAGGCTTCTTTTCGTGGGCAGTAGTCATAGAGGAATTTTTTGGGGAATAGAACCCTAGAAAGGGTTGCTTACTCACTTAAACAATTCATATAAACTTAGAATAGAAATCATAACTACATATTTTATGTTTTGATCTTGTTTGGAAGCAAGGTATGTAGGTCCTTTGGGAAATGAAGGATGTTCCTAGTACTTAGACATTTGGAGATGGGGTTTAGGGTGAGAATGATTATCTTAATAAATTTGAAAGATTACTAAAACAAAATACATTCAAATTATACTCAAAAGAATCCCATATGGATTGCTTGATTTCTTTGAGGTTTTAGACCAAATTCTAAGGTGAGATTCAAGCCTTTGAATATTAAATATATACCCTTGAATGATAGCAACCTCAATGCACTTCCAATGGGAAGTCTAGTCTTTAGGGAAGAGACTTAGGACTGTCTGATTAGTCCTAATGAGTCTAAGACATTGGCCAAAGCACATACCTATCTAGTGATAGATGCCTACCCCAATTTGGGTGGATGCCTATTCCAAATAAATGGATAGATGGATTCTTATTTCGTATGAAAAAATGAAAAACCATATGATTGATTGTTGTTCCAAGTTTGATAAATATTTATTTTGTATGGATAAAAGTACCCTAGTATACTTAAATGAATGAACATTTATTAATTGGAAGAAAAATATATATACTGGAGTCCTGGGTTAGATGGATTGGGTTAAGTTACAAATATTTATTCTTCTTTCTCGTATATAATCACTATAAAATTTTTTATTTAATCAAGTGGTTGTTTCCTAAGCCTATCTTCTTTGGATAAACATCCAATCTTATTCAATTAAAATAATTTACCTGAATTACCCTTGAGAGATGAATAGCAGGAACCCATAGCCATTAGTAATCTTCGTGAATCCAAATTCAAATGCCACTCTAGCAATAGAGTTAATATTTCATACTCTAGACTTATCAATTTTATCTAAATAAACCCAATTTAAATCAAGTAGAAGTAATTTTATCTATTTAGATTGATAAGCTACTCAATTATAAATATGTAGTTTAATTAACTAAAAGATTATATGCCATTTTGTGATCACTAAGATCCATATTGAGTGAGGTGAGAGCAGACGATGGATAAAAACCCAAATAGCAAGAATATATACAAATTCAACCTCAATATAATGTAAACTGTTTTCATCTATTCAAATGTTGTTATTCAATGATTCAAATAAAATTTATTGTGACATTATAAAATCACTAGGATTATCAAAAATTGTAACAACTTTGTAGCTGTACAAAATGATGACCCAAGTTAGAATAACTTGATATCTTTGCAAAATAATAAGATCATTAAAACTATAATAACTAGATAACTATTCAAAAGAGAAAAGACTAACCAATATTATAATTTTTTCCTTATATATGAGTTATTTTGAAGAGGTTACTCATTTGTAAACACACATAACTGTACCATATGAATTAAATGGTTGCATACATGGGTCAGTGCAGGATTATGGGGGTCCAAATTAGGCCTCTAAGTGGCGATGAAAATTCAGAAAATCAGAATTAGGAAATTTTACATAAAAATTTGAATAGGTTATTAACATAATTTGAAAATTATGTAAGAACAAAAGTTGTAGCAAATTCAATGTAGTTTCTAGGTTACTAGTCCTTTTTTGGAAAAAAGTAAAAAAAAATTACGAAAATTTGAAATTTCAATGCAGTGGTACTAAATTTTCAGGAAAAAGATTAGAAGCAAGTGTATGTCTGGCCACCCTAAGTACAAGAATAAATAAATAATTTTTTTTTGAATCTTTCAATATAAGTAGAGGACACATGCCTAGATGTGTCAGATTTTTTTTGTAATTTTTTCCCATCTAAATTTAATTAGTTATGATTTTTTTATTAGAACTTTTTAGAATTATTAAAACGTTTATGTCTGACCACCATAACTTGGTCAAAACTCTATGAGTTTTTTTTTTTTATCCTATAGAATGTGAAGCATAGAATGTGATGCATCTTGTAGGTTCAATTTTTTTTAAGTAGTTTGAAAGTTATTGAAGTTTTTCAATCAACCTATCAATTAGAACTTTAGTCGTAATGTATGCAGAAAATCAATAATAATTATTTATTAAATTCAAAATAAGGCATAACTTATATTGGTGGAAAGCTGACAATTTTTTCTATAAACCTTTTCGTTTCATGAAATTTGGATAAAAAAAGGTCGTCAGCCACAAGGGCGAACTTCGAAAAACTAAGGAAATTTTGTAAACACATTTTTTTGGTTCACTTTCCAGCTTAGGCAATCCCAAGCCAAAAACCAAGGCAAACCCGTGGGAAATCCCGAGACTGCAAATTTTTTCAGACAAAATGAATATCCGTTTGAAACGGATATCCATTTCATAACGGATATCCGTTTTGTTTCTCAAAATGGATATTCATTTTGGAAAGCTGTAACCCATTTTTTTTAAAAACAAAATGGATATAAACAATTTAATGGATATCTGTTTCGAAACCCTAAAAACCTTCTTTAGTAAAATGGGCATAACTTTTGTGTTTCTTATCAAAATTTCAAATTTTTACAAGTGTTGGAAAGGTGATTGAGAGATCTACACAATGTACTATGTGGTGTTTCTATATTATACAAAAAATAATAATTATAATCATTTGAACTTCATATTTCATTTTTGAAACATTAAATACTCACTACTTTCGCATGCAAAGTCTCCTTTTCATGATTTTTTTGTAATACTCATCTCAAAATACTTGAAACTTTAGAAAAAGTAATGAATAATGAAATATTTATATTTTTTGTAGTAAAGAGATGAAAAAATCTTCATAAATCATCATATCTCTCTATCCCTTTTTCTACCTCTCTATATATCACTATGTCCCCCCTTAAACTATGGACCTATCCCTCCCTCTATCTCCCTCTCTCCCTCTCAAGTCTCTCTCTCCCTCCCTCTATCTCTCTCCCTCTCAAGTCTCTCTCTCTAGTCCCTACCACTCCCTCTCCCTCTCTCTCCCTCTCCATATCCCTCTCACTCTCCATCTCCCTCTCTCCCCCTCTCTCTCTATCTTTCTGAAGTCTCTCTCCCTCTTAGGTCTCTCTCTCTCTCTCTCTCACAAACACACACACACACACACACACACACACACACTCCATCTTCATCTCAGGTTTCTCTCTCTCCTCTCTCCCTCCCTCTCTCCCTCTCAAGTCCCTCTCCCTCTTCCCCCCTCTATTTCTTTCTCTCCCTCTCAAGTCTCCCTCCCTCCCTCTCTCTCTCTCTATCTTAGGTCTCTCCCATTCCCTCTCTCTCTTCTCTCATGTTTCTCTCTATTACTCACACTCTCCATCTCCCTCTCAGGTCTCTCTCTCCCACACTCTCTCTCAGTCTCTCTCTCTCTCTCTCTCTCTCTCTCTCTCTCTCTCTCTCTCTCTCTCTCTCTCTCTCTCTCTCTCTCTCTCTCTCTCTCTCTCTCTCTCTCTCTCTCTCTCTCTCTCTCTCTCTCTCTCTCTCTCTCCCACTCTCTCTCTCTCTCTCTCTCTCCTCTCTCTCCATCTCCCTCTTATGTTTGTCTCTCTCTCTCCCCTCCTCTCTCCCTCTATCCTTCCCTCTCTCCATCTCAAGTCCTCCCCCCTCTCTCTCTCTCTCTCTCTCTCTCTCTCTCTCTCTTGCTCTTAAGTCCCTCTCACTCCCTCCCTGTCTCCATATCCCTCTCTCCCTCTCTCTCTCTCCCTCTCTTTTTAGTCTTTATCTCTCTCTCTTAGGACTCTCCCACTCCCTCTCAAGTATCTCTCTCCTCTCTCTCTCTCTCACTCACACTCTCAAGTCTCTTTCTCTCCCTCTCTCCCTCCCTCTCTCCCTCTCAATTCTCTCTCTCCTACTCTCTTTTTCTCTCAGGTTTATCTATCCCACCACAATTATATATATCTCTCTCCCCCTCTCTCTCCCTCTCCCTCTCAAGTATCTCTCTCTCTCCCTCTCCATCTCCCTCTCACTTTCCATCTCCCTTTCTATCTCTCTCCCTCCCTTTGAAGTCTCTCTCCCTCTTAAGTCTCTCTCTCTCTCTCTCTCAAGTCTCTCCCACTCCCTCTCTCCCTCTTAGGTCTCTCTCTCAAGTCTTTCCCACTCCCTCTATCTCTCTCCTCTTTCTCTCTCTCACACACACACTCACTCACTTTCCACCTCCCTCTTAGGTCTCTCTCTCCCACTCCCTCTCGCTCTCTCAGTTGTCTCCCTCCCACCTTAACTAGATAACTCTCTCTCTCCCCCCTCTCTCCCTCTCAATTCTCTCTCTCTCAAGTATCTCTCCCTTTGCATCCCTCTATATCTCTCTCTCCCTCTCTCCCTCTCAAGTCTCTCCCTCCCTCCCTCCCTCTCTCTCTCTCTCTCACACACACACTCTCTCTCTCTCTATCAAGTCTCTCTCCCTCTCCCTCTCCCTCCCTAGCTCTCTCTCTCAAGTCTCTCTTTGTCTCCCTCCATTTATCTCCCTCTCTCTCCCTCTCAAGTCTCTCCCTCCCTCCCTCTCCATATTCCTCTCACTTTCCATCTCCCTATATCCCTCTCTCCCTCCCTCCCTCTAAAGTCTCTCTCTCTCCCTCCTCTATCTCTCTCTCTCCCTCTCCATATCCCTCACTTTCAATCTCCCTCTATCCCTCTTTCTCTCCCCTCCCTTTGAACTCTCTCTCTCTCTCTCCCCCCTCCCTCTTAGGTCTCTCTCTCAGGTCTCTCCCACTCCCACTCCCTCTCTATCTCTGTCAGGTCTCTCCCACTCCCTCTCTCTCTTCTCTCATGTCTCTCTCTCTCACTTTCTCTTACTCACACTCACACTCTACATCTCCCTCTCAAGTCTCTCTCTCTCTCACACACACCCACACACACACTCCATCCCTCCCTCCCTCCCTCTCTAGTCCCTCCCACTCTCTCTCCCTCTCACTCTCACTCTCACTCTCCCTCTCTCTCGTTCTTAGGTCTCCCACTTCCCCTCTCTCTCTCTCTCACTCACTCACTTTTCACCTCCCTCTTAGGTCTCTCTCTCCTACTCCCTCTCTCTCTCAGGTGTCTCCTTCTGACCCTAACTAGATAACTCTCTCTCTCTCCCCCCTCTCTCTCTATCTCTTTCCCCTCTCTCCCTCCCTCCATCCCTCTCAAGTTTGTCTCCCTCTCCCTCCCTCTATCTTTCTCTCCCTCTCTCCCTCTCAAGTCTCTCTCTCTCTCTCTCCCTCCCTCCCTCCCTCTCTGTCTCTCTCCCCCTCAAAAGTAACTTGAGATGGTGAGAGAGAGAGGGAGAGTGACTTGAGATGGAGAGAGGGAATGAGAGTGGGAGAGAGATACCTAAGAGGGATATGAAGAGATAGAGAGAGATATAGTGTGTGAGAGAGAGAGAGAGAGAGAGAGACTTGAGAGAGAGTGGGAGAGAGAGACTTGAGAGGGAGATGGAGAGTGTGACTAAGAGAGAGAGGGAGTGGGAGATATCTGAGAGAGAGAGGGGGAGAGGAAGAGAGAGAGAAGGAGGGAGTGGGAGAGACCTGAGAGAGACTAGAAGGGAGGAGGGGGAATGGAGAGACCTAAAGAGAGAGGAGACTTAGAAAGGAGGAGGGAGACTTCAAAAGGGAGGAGAGATAGATGGAGGAGTGGGAAGAACAGATGAGGAAGAGGTACTTGAGAGGTGAGAGAGGCACGGAGGGAGAGGGAGAAGAGAGACTGAATGGAGATGGAGAGAGAGAAGAACTTTAGAGGGATGGAGGAGAAGAGAGGAGGAGATGGAGAGTGAGGAAAGGGATATGGAAAGGAGTGAGGTGAGAGACCAAAGAGAGACTTGAGGAGGGAGGAGATGGGAAGTGAGAGAGATAGGGAGAGAGGAGAGAGAGACATGAGGAAGGAGACAAGAAGTGTGAGGAAGATAGGGGAGAAGAGAGATACATGAAGGAAGGGAGAGAGGAAGAATAGAGGAGGGAGAGAGAGAGACTTGAAGGGAGAGAGGAAGATAGAGGGAGGGAGGAGGAGAGAGAGACTGAGGAGGGAGAGAAGGAGGAAGAGAGGGAGAGTGGGAAAAGGAGAGAGATAATGAGAGTGTGAGTGTAGGTGAGACATTAAGAGAGAAAGGGAGTGGGAAGGAAAGAGAACAAGAGGGAGTGGAAGGGCTTGCAAGAGACCTAAGAGGGAAAGAGACTTAAGAGGAAGAGAGACTTCAAAGGGAGGGAGAGAGAGAGAGATGGAGAGGGAGAGGGGAGATGGAGAGGGAGAGAGATGGAGAGGGAGTGGGAGGGACCTGAGAGAGAGGGAGTGAGAGAGAGAGAGAAGGAAGGAAGCATGGAGAGAGAGGTAGAGAGACATGTCTAGAGCTCAAGGAGAGAGAGTGAGAAAGATAGGTATAAAGAGGGAAAAAGAGAGATGAAAGGAGGGAGGGATAGGTCTAGAGCTTAAGGGGAGACATAGTGATATAAAAAAATCATGAAAAAAGACTTTGCATGTGAAAGCAGTGAGCATTTGATGTTTCAAAAATTAAATATGAAGTTCAAATGATTATAATTATTTTTTGTATACAATATAGAAACACCACCTTGTCCATTGCGTAGAGCTCTCAATCACCTTTCCAATGCCTGTAAAAAGTCAAAATTTTGATAAGAAACACAAAAGTTATGCCCATTTTACTAAAGAGGGTTTTTTAGGTCTTCAAAATGGATATCCGTTTTGTTTTTCAAAAAATGGGTTCCTGCTTTCCAAAACAGATATATATTTTGAAAACTAGGATATCCATTTCAATTTGGTATTACTAAACCAAAACGGATATTGTACCCAAATCTGCAAAAAGTTAAAGCGGAAATTTCACATTTTTGGGCATATTAAAAATGCCTTTTTTCACATCGCCACTTTTTGGACCCCCATGATCTTGCACAGACCCACATGATAAATTTAGAAGAGAAAGGAAATATTTGATAAAGAAATATATTTTATAAAACTTTAAGATACTCAAACTATGCATCAAACATTTACTAAAACAACGATAATAACACATGAATTCCTAAGAATGACCAATATCTTAGTAAAAGTAAATATTTCAATAATCATAATTTCTTGTTAAAAACATGTAAGGGATTCCAAAGGAATTTTTTGTGTTGCATTAAAAGTATAATTTGTCCACATGACTAAACAAAGGTATATCTAATGCTATAGCCATCAGTGGTGAAAAATACACAACCTTATAAAGATGAAATCCATCCTTTTGAGAAAACAAGCCAACAAGAAACAAGAGCAATAAGTAAAGAAGAATGTTAAGACTAGTAGACATATGAGAAGAGTGTTGTAAAAATGTTGTCATTAATGTCAAAGAGCCTGTCGATGATGAGGAGAAAATTAAGTTGCAAGATTAATGGTTTATATTCTACATGGGCCGACCCATGTCTAGTCCCCTTGAAGGTGTTTTAAATGCAAACTAAAATTAGATAATTTGGGATGGCCCCCCTCTTGGAGCCGCCTCATTTGGGGATTTTAAGTTGAAAAATAAATTAATTTTATATTTTTATGGGTTTCCCAAAGAGGAACGACCCCCTAGAGTGGTGCGCCCACCTTGGGCAAATAAATTTAAAATAAATAAATGTTAGGTTTGCTAAGTGGGCCGACCCTCCTTAGAGAGTCACCTCCCTTAGGTGAGGGGTATGAAGTGAGTATAAATTTAGAAGATTGGAGGGGAAAAAGCAATCAATTCAAGGAATATTATTCATATAAAGAACAAAAATTAAAAAAAAACTATTTGAGTAGATTTATAGCAGTAATTTTGTGAGAATAAAAGAAAATTGTGGTATTTTTATGAACAAAATTATTGAAGACTATATTGCAGATATATGTGTGGATGTATGACATATTTTTGAGCAATTGAGAGGGAAGATCTAAGAAGTTGCAAATAAAATTATTATATATTATTTTTGTGGAGGTTGGAGCCTCCTATTTGAGGAGATCAAGAGGCTGGAGCCTTTTATTGGAAGAGATTAATGGTGTCTCTTGCTAGGTTGGTGCTCAATGGTGGAGATTGGAGTCTCTAGTGGTTTTCTCTTGTAAGGGTTTCCATGTAAAATCATGTGTTTCTTAGGTGTGTGCTTAATTGCTAGATTGTGCATGTATGGTATTGCTATGGATGATTAAATTTTGAAGTAATACTACTATGATTATTAAAGTTGTGAAAAGGAAAGTTTTTAATCTATACTGATTCACCCTCCCCCCTTTCCCCTTTTAGTATAGGTGTGTTTTTTATCAAAGAGAGTAATCTATTGGAGGATGAGAATATTTAATTTAAAGCACGATTCATGAACACACCTAAGTGCCACTAACCTATTTTAATTCATCTTATATATTTATCCTTATAGTTTCTTTGCCTTGTTTGTGGCTTCTCTGTTTCCTTTATACTACACAATTCTAACATTTGTTATGATATTTCTTGTAAATAAATGTGAAAATATCTAAAATAACAAACTGTTTCGAAGGAGTGACCTCCAATAATCAAATAATACTATTTGATCTCAATATTTGATGATATTATGCTTTGGGAGAAACACATTATCCTTATTTATAGGTTTAACTATGTAGGCACACCTCCTCATCTTAATTAATAGGGATTAGTGTATTAACTAAAATTATTGTTAAGATTAGGCATGCCACAAGTGTTTCATCTTATTATATTTAGAAATATAGAATATTAGGGACCTAACATGCCCCTCCCTTTCAAAAAAGCATTGTCCTCAATGCTTAGCAACTCTAGATGCTTTGGTATGAATTGCTCGCCTTTCTATGTTGCATCTTCAATTGGCATATTCTTCCACTAATTGATTATGAACACAGAGATAACTCTATTTCGCAATTGTTTCACTCTTTTCTTAATATTTTTTCAAGAAAAGGGAATAAACCTTGACAAAAGGGAAAAACAAAAAAACAAAAATTAATACTGTAGCTTAAATTTTTTTTGTTAGTAATATGTATAGTTGCATGGAGATGCGTCTCCAACTCCCTAGGATGAATCTCAATTATCAAACACATTTCCCCATTCCAAAAACTCATCGAAGACATACCTGCTTGCAAGAGACGTCTCACCAACATTTCTTTATTTTTCATTTAAAAAAAAACTCTACGTTTCGACAAGTTTCCATATGAAAAGAAAAAAAGAAAATTGCCATTTCTAAATTTCACTATGTAATATCAAATATGTAGTATGAACTCTTTGACTTTTTGACATTTGTGTGTTTAAACTAAGTTTAATGTTAACCTTTACCAATGCATTTGTTTTGAAAGTTTGACGTCATGATATTTTTAGTTTTGATGTAGCAAATTTATAAATTATTAGTTTATATTAAAAAAATTGACATTTCCAAGTACTCCTATCTCCTATTTTCAAAAATAGACGAACCAATACCAGTATCATGACAACTATAGTATTAGACTATACAATCTATGGTAGTTATTAAAATTCAAAAAATGATTATCATGGGCTATACAGCCCATGGAAGTCATTAAAATTTTAAAAATGACTGATGGCTATACAACCCATGACAATTACTAAAATTTGAAAAATTGATTGTCATGGACTATACAACCCACATTAAAATTTTAAACAATGACAAGCACAACTAAGATTTTTTTTTTTGAGAATTCAAAAGTTAAAACTTAAACATTTCTTTATATCCCATTTTGAAGTGCACATACTTGAAAGTCTGTGCAGACCTACGAAACTGGAAAGACTGAATAGAAGTTTGAAAGTTTGAAATCGTTCATACTGCAGAACCGTAAAAATTCAACCACAGCCTTGAAATCCCTTTGTAGCAGTCTGAAAGTGTGCCCTAGCAGTTGCCCTAATTATCCATTGAAGCGCTCTTTCATAGGAGTAGAAAAATTAAATTTCGCATCATGTTTTTGCACTTTATCCCTAGATGAGGGTTTTAGAAAACATGATTTAGGTGACTTATTTTAATTTTTTGGCAAGTTTTATGAAAACCCTGCGTCGATTTATTCCGAAAACTTGGTCCCGAGTTTTACTTGTGATTACTTGGGTTGGGTCTTTCTAGGTGGGTGCTCACGATTCGTGCAAGTACTCAGGTTTTTTACACTATGGTTTGGGTTACTTCCATAGCCTAAGGTCTTATATTAATTCTTTCATATTGTAATTGGCTATCTTTTTAATTCCTACTGACCTAATTTGGTCTTTTCTAGACATTAGCATAATTTATTTCTGTCTTTCATTTTTCTCTGATTTGTGTGTGCTTTTCATCAAGAACTTATTTGATATTGGTAACTACTTTAAGGTGGTTTTACGTAGCATATTTTGACATATATTTTGTTTTATCAGATAAGCAGACAACTTATCACTTTGGCCATGGAATTTTTATCTCTTTGGATGGAATTTTTGCTATGGTATATTCCAGTTTATTTTGACAAAACTTGATTATCATATGTTTAGATGTTATAAACCAGAAGTCTTGTTGGATTGTAGATTGAAACAACAACTCTAGCACAAATGAAAACTATTTGGCGCAACAGAAAATTTTCCTTCATCCATGAGGCTAGGTCCGCTTATAAGGATTCGACATTCTTCATGCAGACATTATATGACCATGCAATTAGTAAGCAGCCATTCATTATCTAATGAAATGCCACACATCCGTTCTTCCTTTTAGACATGTCTCTGGATTTTTTTATGGGGTTTACCTTAGAAATTTCTATATTATATTGGTATCATTCCATTTATTTTGAAACACTGTTTATATCTGTTTTACAAGTTTGAAAGCATTGTTTTAGACCCGCCGATTAGTGACAGAAACTAATTTATACAGGTCATATGGTTTCCGAAGGATCACTTTCAAAGAGACTAGCAGGATTATATACCTTATATTGTCTCTATGAAACACAACTGTTTGAACGATCATACAAAATTTATTTATCTCTAAGTATGCTTATAACTGAACTCTGCGTTTTTAATTTGGATTCAAAAAATTAATTCTGTAGACTCAAAATTGAGTAATTATCCTGCTACGGTTTGAAGAGAGTTTTGTACTCCAATTTTTTAGCTTCTGTAGCTGTTTTAACACTTGTATTTTTCTTTTCTTGTATCTGATCTAATGGCAGTGTTTATTTATGGATTTGTCTAAATACAGAGGACTTGGAGAAGCTAAATGCACTTTTGATTGATGCAAAGCAGAATGGTGTTGGAGTTGTTGTTGCCACAATAAAAATGATGCTGGCCAAAAACATGTTTCTTTTTGGTTTTGTTGAAGTTGACGAGGAATTGGTTTTCAAAACAGTTAATGCTATGGCAAAACAACAACACGCACATCTCCAAGTTGCCTTTGAGAAGTAACTAATGGAGCAGCTTATTTTATTTCTTAATTAAGTTCATATTTCTTTCCTATGCTCTTAAATGGCTAATTTGCTGACTGATCTGTCTTTTTGGAAATCAGACTGTTATCAAATCTTCCAATACAAAACCATGTTCACATGAATCTTGTAAGTGCCATCAGATTTCCTAACTGCTGTTAAAGATTGCTTAAGAACTTTTTTATAGTTATACTTATAATATATAAAGTTATGGAAAAAGAACTATAAACTTGTGGACATTTATAACCTGTTAAATATGCCTTTTGATTTGGCATTAGTTTAAGCCAAATTTGAATGTAAAGGAAAGTTAAAAACAATTTAATTTGTTGATTAGGAAGAAGCCTTAAATTTGTGCGGGAATTGGGTTTTTTCTAGCAGAGAATACTGAACTACGTGTCTTTAACTATTTGTGATGAACCTTACGATGTATGTTTGCAATGGCAGGGGATGGATCTAAGACTATATGAACTTAGGAATCTTGCTTCCGAGTACTCAAAGGCGAAAGAATCAGTTATTTAAGGTATATTTTCAAAACAATCGTTGCTTTTTAGACAAGAAGCCATTTTGAAGTTTATTTGGAAAGTCAAAAACCTATTGTGCTTAGTTTTATGTGAAGAACATTTAACATGATGTAAAAATGATGTATGTAAATCAACAGAGACTAGTGCCATGCAAGGTGTAGATGAACTATTAGATATTGCAAAAGAAAATGGAGCAAAAGTTGGAGAGGATCTAGAGAGGATTGCTGAAATTTAGAATAAAAAATGACAGTCATTTTATGTAGAAAATGGGCTAGATGAAACACATACGAACAAAGTTGCTGATGATTTTGTTCAAGAACTAGATGAGCTCTTGTCTCGAGATTAAATGGGCCATATTTTGGTGATTTCATTTATGCAGTAAATCTCATCTGAGATAAGCAAGTTGAAACATACAGAAAATTTGAGCAAAGGATAAATGCAAGAGTTAAATGTACTATGCTGAAGAAATTTAAAGTGCGATCATGTATCATATGATTGTGTGTAGATTACATTAAGAGATTGGACTAAAAGAGCTCAATGAGTGTTTAAAGACTAAAGTCATTGTTCTCCCATTTTTCTCATGCATGTTCATCATATATTAGCATTTGCAATTTATTTTCATATGACCCATTATAAGCCCAACATGTCAGTTAGTTTTGAAAATTTGAAATTGAGCCCTGCCTCCTGAAGATTTGAGCTCTTAAACCAGGTAGTAGACGCTTGAACCATTTAAAGAATATGGAGATAATTTGAGAAAAATGTTGCTGTTTTCATTTTTTCTCTGTTCGAGTGTACTTTTGCTGCCTACTTGGAACATACTTTTTTAATTTGAATTGGGAACAAATATGTGAATGCCTTTTTTGCAGCTATTTTCTCCCTGTACTGGTAATGCTCCATAGCTGCTGTTCGAAATGACCTGTTTAGTTAAGCAGGAGGTATTTGGTTTGGTTAGTGATATGAGATAGCTATTGTGTTTGTTGAGACAATTGAATTTGTATGTGAAGTCTGTGTAAGGCGGATATGTGATGAATTGTTTGGAATATGATTGGACACAATAAGATAGTCGAGAAGGATGGTTGTAATTGAATATAAAGTAAATTGCTGATTGTAAGTGGAGAGTTTTTATGTTTTTATACCATTTCTTGTGAAAGTTCCAGCTTCCTTGTTACTGGCAAGTAGTGTCATAGAACGAATAAACATATTTTTGCCCCTTAAATGGATTTTCTGATGTCTTCAACTTAATCGAATACAATTTTCAGGCTTAGAAAAACTTACGAGGCAGTCTATGCAGCTTAATTATGTATCAAGATAACGTGGTGAATAGCTAACAATTTAATTTTATATCCACTTATCAAAGTCAATCCTTTTATCTATATTTGGTTAACTGTATTACGGAACTCATTTATTCGGGTATTGCTTGAGGGTGTCTATCATTGAATACAAATGCAAAGTAAGCATTTGAGAGAAAACCTGCAGGCTGAGGAAAGAAATAATGGAAAAGACATACAAGATGTAATAAGGAGAAACACCACTTCATGAAACTATGTTATGAACCTTTTTGTAAAAGATTAGCCAAATGATTGAAATATAGAAAACATATGTTGTAGGTTGGCACACATGAATTATATTGTTTTCAAATAGTTGAATCACATTACAATATATGGCTGCTCTTTTTGATGGGGCAACCTCCTTTATAGCATAAATTTCAATTATAATGTTCAAGATATATGTCTTATACCAGTAAGTTTTGATAGAGTTTTGCTAAAGATAATTATTGTTGGAGTAAATAGGTCATCACCATGAATGACTAATTAATTATTAGATTTTTTTAGTTAATTACTTAAGCTAAATTTAGGAGTTGCTTTTTTATATTAGGATGAGCTATATTTAACATGTTGTCTCGTATATTTCTGGTTTGACATTTTTATGCTTGCATTAACCTTTCATTTAGTATTCCATTCAAGTTCTTTCATACATCAATACAATTTCTTAGGTCACTGAACACATCATCTTGTTTAGATCTTTCTTTTGTGATAAGATAATTGCTTGTAGGTGACTTCTAGGAGTTGAGGGGTTCAATCATCAACTCTAACATGATATCAAAGCTCCAAATCTGAAGCTTCCTATTCAAAATTTGAGGGATTTGGACTTGAGAAACCTTTTTATGCATCCTAGAGCGAAATGGGCATACGATAAGCTGCATTTGGGCGACTAAAGCAAGATTGGTTGTTGTTTTCATGAAAATATGAAAGTTGAAATCTAGGCGAATTTTTTTAGGCCTTGTTTTAAGTGAAATCCACAATGTTTGGGTATCAAGTCCTTTGTATGGCAGCGCATGCAATCCTTACATAGAAACTCAACATTTGAATAAAAATTCGATGCATTTCAGAAATTTCTAATTAAATTAATAACAATATTTTGTTTTATTTTTATGATTGTGTTTAAAATATTTTAAATTTATTTAGCCATTTTCCTTTGTGGTGACAAGGGCCTTTTCAGACCTAGGTAGCACCATCTTCCACGCGAGGTGTCATCTTTGCACACCCACCTCCAACCTAGCATCGCCACCCTTCAAATGTCACCAATGCTCGCACCTCTGCCTAAGTTCTCCACCCAGGTCCTCTGTCACACTTTAGCCTCGCCCCGATCATGTGTGTGATTAGGGGCTAGGGCCCTTTTTCCCTGGCACCTAATCGTCGACCCCCTGATAGGACCAAGGGCTATTTTTTTTAGCCTCCCTATGCTACTTGAAGGGTAAATTGGACAACTTCTAGTCTATGGCATCTGACCTCCATTTTTCACAAACTTTATATCGTTGGAAAGTTGGTTCAAAGCCCAATCCAGTGGTGTAAGTAATTTTTCCAAATTTTGCTCTTGATTTATTCTATAGGCCTTTGTAGTCGTATCAAGTTGTTTTCGCTCATGAGGGCATAATTTTTTACTCAGTTATAGGATTTTTACAATTCAAGCAACATTGGAAAGTGATTTAGTCCTCTCCATATATCTCAAGCCTATTTTTCCAAAAAATTAATTAGGTATTTTTTATTTCAATTAGATCTTAGATTTTCTCTTTTTGGTTATTTTCTTGGAAATCATGCAAACATGTTAATTTTTTCAAGATCAAAGGGGAATTTTATTGCATTGAGGGGGTCTATATTATTGTATCATTTCACTCGTGTACTTTTACATCATGTATACATCATATAATGCTCTGCTCACTCCATACAACTACTATAGTTGGAAATCACAAATGGAGATACATCTAAAGAAATCAAGGTTATACAGAGTGACCATGGGTACATAACTTGAACCTCAAGTTGTTGAGAAGAGAAAGTGGTTTAATAGGGGTGATTAGGCTTTTGGGACATTATGCCTATCTATGTCTCTTGATCTTCTTTTTCATATTGAATCTTGCACCACACAATCAGATTTGGACTCAATTAGAGTCCTTGTTTGGGAAGAAGGATACTATGAGAGGGTTTCAGTTGGAGAATGAGATTACCAGTTTGACTCCTCGATATTTTGATAGCATTTAATACTTCTTCACCAAACTCAAGTCTCTAAGATTGCAATTGACATAGCGTGGTATTCAAAAAGAGGACATTGAGTTGATTCTTTCCATCCTTGCCAAAGATTGGTTCTAATTATTTGACTTTTTTTTCTACCTTTTATGCCATGAGAGATGCATTTGGTTTGATGATTTTGCTACAACACTCACTCAAGAGTGGAAAAAGTTGGTACATATGGGCTCATCTTCCAAATCACAAGCTCTTATTGCATCACCAAGCACTAGAGATCTAAATGGTTCAAATTACAAGAAAAAAAAAGAAGGATTCCAAGTTCAATGAAGAAGCCAAGGAATTGCATTCACATTATACCTCAGATTCTTCTTCCTCTTCTAAAAGGGACTCATTTAAGAAGGATCAACCAAAATTGCATATTGCACAAAGACAAGACATGATGAGCATCGATGTTGTGCAAAGCAGATTGATGAGCTAAAACATCTTCTACAAAAGAATCATATTCAGTTGCCTTCATCCTCTTCTTCCACTTTAGAACCTTCACAATTAGGATTAGCAACCATGGCACGTGGAGTTGACAAGATGAAAGGCAATGCTCTCTTTGCATCCACCAATCTATAGTTCAATAGATGGCTTCTTGATTCAAGAGCCTCACATCACATGGCTTCATCTTTAGGTATGTTCTCTTCATATGAGCTTTGCACATTACCACATATTTTGACAAGGAATAACACTTCTATGAGTGTTACTGGGAAAGGATCCATAGATGTTGATGATGGCACATTTCATAATGTACTTTGAGTTCCTTCATTATCTTCAAATCTCCTTTCCATCTATCAAATCACACACAATGGGGTAGGCAAGACAATAAAGCTCTCTTGATTCCATACTTATCAAGGATCTACACAGTAGAGATATTCTTGCAATTGGGACAATAGATCACACCTCTCAATTGTATGCCTTCTCTCATTTTGCTCCAGATGAGCTTACAGTAGGTCATTGACTGATCCTCACTCTCATGCATCTAGAGTAGATCAGATACCCGAGGAGAAGTTTGGTCACTTGAACCTATGCAAAATGGTAGAAAATCTATCAAATGCTAATTCTTTAGATATGTGAGAAATAATAATAAAATGATTATATTATTTGTTGTCCAAGTTATATGTTATTATTTTTACACTTGATTACTCTTATATCCATGTGCAAATATATTAAAGATAAATAAATATGATTATATTTCGTACCAAAAATTTAACCCTAGGTGCACTCATTTAATTTAAAAAAATATACATATATCATTTAGTTTTTAGTTTTTTATCGTAACCGAAGAACAAATATTGTAACACTCTAGTTAGAATTATAAACATGCATACATTCTCTAATTCAAATGTTCAATAGATTTAAAATCTACATTCCAATGAAAGAAAATACCTTTAGGTTTATATGTGTCCATTACAAGTGTTTCTCCAACACTTTCATAGTACTTTACAACACTACTTTTCTTGTTCTAAACTTCTTTTGCAACTTTCTTTCACTATCATTTACAAGATGTCCATCCTTATGAGATAGTTTCTTTCATTTTACTTTTGAAATTATTCATCCATGTTTCTAGGAATTCTAGCTCCTTTCTTGGTTTTCTACTCATGTTTAGGTATTCGTGCTTTTTATTTGTG
>VDFB02272479.1:0-60494 GCA_007258455.2 Sequoia sempervirens | reverse complement strand
TTAATGTTCAATTTAAATCTTATCATTAAACCTTAATCAGGCTTAAATTTTAAATTTTAAGCTTAAACTTTCAAGTTAAGCATGAAATCTAGCAGCCCAATTTTTAACCAACCCCAATTCCTAACCGTAAACTAGTTTTTAAATTTTAGGGTTAAAGGCTTTTTTATTGTAGTATTTAACTTTACTAAGTTATTAACGTTAATCCTAATTCTTTTCTAAGTTTTCTTAATATTTGAGCATTTATAGCTTTTTTAATTTAGAATTATGGCTAGGAATTTTTAATTTTAATTTCTGCTAACCCTGACCCTAAAACATTATCTAGGGTTAGGGTTAGAAGTATTTTCCTAACTAACCCTAAGGCTCCTATTTATTTATTTATAATTTCAATTGATTATGCCATAGAAGGACTTTGCACCGGCCTACAGTGAACCTATTCTCAATGCGATAATGCTAAAATGCACTTTTGTTGGGATAAAACAATGGTGGCACTAACTATTTCAAATCACATTTAACAAAGTTGCCAAGGCTTAACATAAAGACCTATAGAAGTTTTCTTGAAGATGTAACCCACCAAGGCCTATGTGAATACAAACATTAAAAAGACAAGGACTACTATTGGATCATCCACAAGGTCATCTAGTAACACCAAAGTTGAAGAGGGACCCTTTGGATGAGGAGGAACTTCCATAGCAACCTCATGCTTATACTTCTACATTGCCTTGCTCTTCCAAAAAACCTAATATTGATGTGGTCAATTTAGATTTTCTTTTTGTGCCCCATAAAACACTTGAAACCTAACCATCTTTTGAGAGTGCAAGATAGAAGATGAATGTTCATGCTTATGATAGAAAAGAAATAGTTGATTTATTGCCCTAGCATCTCATTCAATGTACAATGATTGTTGTCATTCCTGTTGCAAGTTGTGGCTCCAAAGACCCATCATACAAGAGCCTTACAGTTAATATGTCAAAGACACAATGTGAGATATTAGTTAGATCCTTGTTGTATATTGTACAATGTGGGCAAAGACGAGTGAACTATCATGTCAAATAGGTGGATAGATAATAAAAACCATAAATTGGTCAACTTCCTAGTGGCATCTAAAAGAATGCTTGCTCTTCCAAAAACCTAATACTAATGTCAGCAATGTAAATGTTCTTTTTGTGCCCGTAAAATACTTGAAATCCAACCATCTTTCAAGAGCACAAGATGAAAGATGAATGTGCATATGCTAGAAAAGAAGTAGCTGATTTCTTGCCCTAGCATCACATTCTACATATAATGATTGATGTTATTGTTGTTGCAAGTTGTGCTCCAAAAGCCCCATCACATGGGAGCCTTATGATCAATATGTTAAAGACATGACATGAGATATTAATGAGATCCTTGTTGCATATTGTAAGGAGTGGGAAAAGACAAGTGAACTATAATGTTAGATGGATGGACAAATAGAAAAACCATAAATTGTTCAACTTCCTAGTAGCATCCAAGACTAGCAATCTTCCTCAAATCTATGGATGCATCTAAAAGAGTGAATTAACCTACACACCTCTCTTTTTGTTTGATGAAGAAGAGATCGAGGTTGGGCCAAAATATGTGATTCAATTTATCACATAAACACAACTAATTGTGATAGAAAGCAAACGTATGGAGAATTACCCTTTATTGCTTTGGAGCCCATGAATGGCACATTGCTTGATTTAACCCTAGAAAACAATGGCAAACTTTCATGAGTTAAATACCTTTTGGATAGAGGGAAATTTACCACTACATTCAATTACCATCACACTGAAGTGCTTAGCATGATGAGATCCTTTACTGAGAAAGGAACTTGTTCAACCGCATGTCACTATATTTGCCACTTCCTTGCATTGCAAAATTTATATTGCAAAAGATGAACTAAAACATATGTTTGTTCCACAAGATTAGGTTGAGTCCAGCCTTGCCAATCACATAGATATCATCACCACTACTCACCTTGTTTTTAATGAGTCTCTTAGACAAATGAATATGAGATTGTCCAAATTACAATCATTTGTAAGAGTACTATGATTAGTAAATAGGGTGAAATCCTCCATGGACTATTTTTACAAGACATGGAGGGCAAAGGAGGTGATAAAGTCTGAAATGTAAAATAGTATGAATAGGTACATGCCCATATGGAAGATTATTGACTCTAGATGGATCAGCAAATGTATTGTTGCATTTCTGCTACTAGATGCTATATAGTTGTTGTAGAGTTGCCAACATATCAACAAACAACAGTATTATTCTTCAACATGTGTTGCAAACAAGGTAAACTTTAAAATTTTAAATTAATAATTTGCATTTGGTTCTATTTGTTAGTCTATTATAGTTTAAAATGCATGAATGGCAATGTGTATTTTGAGCCAGACCTATAGTTCCTTTTATGCAACCATCTGAGACAAAAATAGATGAATAATTTGGTGTTTGTTCACCAAAACCTTTGTCTTCGTCTTACAAAAAATTTAGGTTAGAAAATTAAAAGTTACTAAATTAAATATTAGGTTTAGGGTTTAATCTAACTACTTATTTTAGAGTTCAATCAATTTGAGTTTCTTGCATACATTAAAACTTATGCCTTGCTAATATCAAGTAGTGTAAAAGATGATCAACCAATTAACCTTTGATGAGATTCTAAATCAAAATGGATCACAACCAATTCAATGCTCAAGATTTGACCATCTTGCATGAGGCATATGTGTCAAAAGAAGGAGAACCAAGATGCAAGACCATCGACTCTGCATTCTACAATCTAGGATACTTGTGTTTTCCAGTTTTGTTCTGTACTTTAAGAGACTGAGACTTAAGTTTAAGGGGAACTCAAGCGAGAATACAAGAGTAAATAATAACATTGAACAAATTTTATTTGTATGTCTTATATTTGTTTCCTTCTATGCAACTGTATTTGGCTTCATGTAACAATCACAGATTTTTTTAGATTTTTATGAATATTTCAGTGTTCTTTAATTTGACATGTTTTTCTTGTCTTTAAAAAGTACTTGAATTTTGCTTACACTCTCACTTTATCATGTCAATGTCATGTAAATGAAATGCTACCATCAAAAAACCTTGTAGAAATCATTAAAATTATCTAACTAAACAGAAAAGCACTTAGAAGATAGGCTGCCTATGCCCAATGTGCAACCCCTGTTGAAGACCTTACCAAATTGTAGTAAAAAAGCCAAATGAAAAATTCCAAAATACATTTCTTGAACTTTGCAAGCTTTCAACTTGAGTTTCCGCTTCTTGCAAATATTATTACTAGAAATGTAGCCTAAACTAGGCACATACTGATTTTCTTCTCAATATCTTCATCAGTACATATCGGTATGATCTACAATATCCTGAATTCCAATTTGTTTGAAATTAAAAGCATCTGTGAATGTAAATTGCTACTACTAGTTAAATTAAACTTCCAATGCCATTGAATAGAATGTAGATTATGGCGGATTGGTGTGAATTTGTTGTTGGAGATTACATATAAAAAATAATGGTAGAACATAAATCAAATGAAAATGTGGGGCATATAGTGGAACCCAATAACTTAATGGGGCTGCTCTTCTTCCGCTTCAAGTTTCTTAGCAAGAGCAAGACCTACCATATCTGTAGATGCTTGTTGCTTTTCCATGAGTTGCCATTAATCAAGCTTGATTCCAAGATTGAGATTCTAAGGCCCACATATGAAGCTTGGCATTCTCTGGCCAACTTCCTCACCTCTTGATACAATGAAATTCTTGATTGGTCAAGCTGCAATTATTCCTTCTCTGACCTTTTTGCTGTCTTATGAGTTATGACATTCAACCAGTTTCACATAACCCAAAGATTAAACTGCTCTGATACCAATATGATCTGTAGTTTCCCGTGTTTCTACTTGTGGGATAAATACAGATTTGTAAATATAAATTGCTACTGCTGCTTGAATTAAACTTCAAATGGCAGTGAATAGAACATAGCCTATGGTAGATTACCATGAATTTATTGCCGGAAATAATGCACGAAAAATAACAACAATACCATGATACAAAAGAATTTCACCATCAAAACCTCACTTTGGGGAAAAATAGTCTAGTAGTGTTAACCGATCACTGCCTCTCCTTCGTTCACCACAGGCAGATTACAAAGGGCACAAATGAATGTGTGAAGTTCTAGACTCCTCTCAAGCCAACTGAATTTGTACTGTGTTACCTTGTTAGAGTTAA
Source organism: Sequoia sempervirens (assembly GCA_007258455.2). Classification (NCBI taxonomy): domain Eukaryota; kingdom Viridiplantae; phylum Streptophyta; class Pinopsida; order Cupressales; family Cupressaceae; genus Sequoia; species Sequoia sempervirens. Next base: position 56,271 of record VDFB02272479.1, on the reverse strand, counting down.
CTCACAAGACTAAAACATTTTCAATCCCTTTGATCTAAATTCAAATTGATTATGATTGTTCTTCCTTCTAGATTACCTATCATACTCGTCAATCTTTAGTTTCTAGTTGTTTCAAGTTCCATCTTAAACTCATATGTGCAAGAGTTTTAGTTAAGTGTACAATCTAATCTACATCTTTATCATTATTCTATCTTGATATAATCATTGCAAGACTTAAACAAGTAAAAGACACACAACAAACCCGCAGTAAAGGCATGTGCAGGATGTGAAAAAATGAGATTGCAAAGAATGTTCACCATAGTAGCATTCCATTTACACGGCATTGACCAGGCAAACTGAAAGGCTAAACAGAATTCAACTAATCAGATTCAAAACTAGAAATACAGGAGAAAAAAGAGTCAAATTAAAACGTGCCAAAATATCTGTAATAATACTCAAAAAAAATAATGTTATTGTTATTTCATGCAAATATAAAGTGTAAAAAGAGAAATAAGCATAAAACAAGTACATAATTTGTTCAATATTGCCAATTACTCTTAAATTATTAATCAAGTACCCCTCACAAGTATTCTAATAAAAGAAAACTTTGAAGCATAATTACACTGTGAACCTCCTAGATTATTGAATGTGAAGCCAGTGCCCCTATACCCCAGTTTTCTTTCCTTCGATTGTGGTCACAACCATCAAATTCCTCATTCATTCTAATTTATTGAACTTGAAGTAATTATAATATAAAATACAAAAGTTAAATTAAATCTTAGCAGTATTTACTAGTTAATTTATAATTTCTAAGTTTCTAACCTTTAATTTTCTTAAGCTGAAAACGAAACTTGAGACCAATGACAACCAAATCATTCATCTATTGTTGGCTCAAGAGTTATTTTTTGTAGTGTATGTATTTACATACTCCAAGAACGGCTCACAATTGGAAGATCAACATGGCTGGCCTAGCATATACATTGTCATCCATCAAATCACTTTGGTGTCTTTGCCAAAGTAGTCCCTCCATTGCCCTAAAATTAGATTAGCTGCAAAAGCAAAATTTATTATAAAATTTATACTTTATTAATTAATTCTTAATGTATTTCAAATTTGCAAAAAGGGAGTACCCGAAAATTGAATACAAATCATTAATTTAAAATTTAATACCTAGTTTTAATGTCTTCCTTGAGACTATAGCACACACGTTCAAGAAGAGTCCCTTCACCTGTTGATACATTAGCACTTTTGCAATAGTTGCCCATTGATCCTCTTCATTAAGAGGAAATGTTGAAATACATTTGAATATGCCCTTTGCAACCTGTGTATCATCGTTGAAAGATGCACTATAAAAGAATGTTGGATGTAACTAGTATCCAAAAGCATGGAGATTGCAATGCACTCATCATTCTACTTTTTGGATCCTTATGGCCTCCTTTTCCACAATCATAGCCTCGCAAAGATAACCCAAGGGGACCTTTTCCTCATCAACCAATCTTTAGCACTCTAAACAAGGGCTTTAAAATTTGCTCAATCTCATTTTCCAAAACAACTCATCAAAATTAAGGCATGCAATAGAGATGCCATCCATTTAATTGGCAAAGCTAGACTAAACCCAATCCGATAAAATCAACATTCAAGGTGCAAAAAAACCATCCACATTGCCTCCACCAATATTAAGCTTTTTAGAAATGCAAGATGGTTAGGAAATATTAACATCAGTTTTAATTGGAAGTTCCACGTTATTCGAAGGCCACTCTCCAATTGTCATGTCACTAGATGACCTTACGGATGCTTCAATAGTAGTCCTTGCTTTTTTAACTTTGCTTTTCGCAAAGGCCTTGAGAGACAATAAGTCTTGATGGGATGCATCGTTAAGGCTATTTCTACAAGTTTTCACATCATGGCCTAGCAAATTAGTTAAATGCCATTTGAGACAATTAATGCCCCCACTAATGTCCTTCCCACAAAAATTACATTTTAGCATATGTAAAGGGCACAAATTTGCAACAAGGCAACCCAAAATCTTTCTCACACAACATTATCATCTAAAATCATAAATGAAAGCATAGGGACATCTAGGTTTAGTTAAAAGAAAGTTTTAAACCTCAGGTTAGGTTTAGGCAAAATTAACTATAAAAAATATTAAGTTCTAACCATAAAACTAAAAAACCTAGTTTAAGGTTAAGACTAGGGTTGGCAAAAATGTCCTAATGCAAATTGAAAACTTAAAATAGCTTAGAATTGTCGGTCCAATTAAAGACTTGGTAAAGTTTTAAATTTTAATTCTAAAGTTAAAAAAAAATCCTAAACTAAATACATATAATATATTATAAAGGATTACTACTTAGGGTTAGTTATAAAATTGATCTACTAGGGTTGGGTTTCATGTTAATTGGACAATTTAAAATTCTAAAATTAAAAGAAAACCCTAAAATTGATTTTTACTATTGAAATTTAACATTACAATTAGACATAAACCCTAAGCATTTGGATTTAAACTAAAAATTTAAAAATTAGAACTTTTGAGTTTTAGTTTGTGTACACAAACCAAATTAAGTTATGAACTCTAAAAACTTAGCCAAAAAAAACATATGTTACACTGTCGTCGGGGACAAGGGTACACCGAAACGGGGGGACAGGTTTCCAGGATGGGGGGGACAAAGGGGCCTCAATTTGGGGACGACGGCGAGGGGGGAGGGGTTTTGTATATACTATATACTATACATATGGTAATTAAAATGCTAGTTATGAAAAGATGTATAAGACTATTAAGAAGTAAAATACTAAATAGCAACATTGCAAATGCCAAATTGAAATACTAAATAGTAAATACTTGAACATTGAACAATGAGCATTGAAGTTTTCAATATCGAATTACCAATTAGAAATTAGAATACTCAATACTACAATTATCGAATTGGCAAATGGAAGATTTCTATTATATGATATCAAAAATATCTAATCATAAAGATGATTACAATGAGTAGCATGATATCAAAACAAGTACAAAACCAAAATGTCAAAATGACAAAATGTAGTGAAGGAGGCAAAGGCCTCTAATCATCCCTCGAGAGGTCGACAAACTCATCACTGGAACCACTGGACTCCCCAAGGTCAAGATCCGCCAAAGGAACACCAACCAGCCCTAAATTTTAAGCATCCTCATCCTCATAAATCTGTGATGGCTCCTCTGGCTCTACATCCCATGTGTTGTTGGGCTCTCCTTGTACACACATGTCCTGCAGTCAGTGATACGCAAGGCACTATGTACAGCCACTAGCTTCTCTGCTCTCCTAGAGGTAAGTTTGTTCCTTTTAAGAGAGTGGATGAAGCTATAAGTAAACCTGTTCCTCTTAGAAGTTGAAGAACTAGAAACCTAAGACAGCAAACGAATGGCTAGTTTGGTAGTCAGTGATTTCGGTCCATGACAAGTACACCACAAAATCGGATCCTCCTATGCCATATTTCTTATGTCCGCCTTTGTTGCAGCCTTATAACCCCTAAGAGTAGCAAATTTTGTCCACTCAGTGTGAATGTTGCCAGCAGTTTCCGCATCATACATCCTATCAATGTACTTGAAGAACCCTTCCTTCACCTCATCATCCCGAATCAGTGTAACTCTACCAGGCCTATGCATGTACCACTTCGGATTCAATGCATAAGCAGCCATGTGCAAGGGAGTGTTTAGGTTGTCCCATCTGCGTTGAATAATAGGCTGAACATAAACATTGTAGAATGCTAAAGTGGGGTCCTTCTCTTGCACAACTGCCCTCATCTGGCCAAGCATAGAATCAATGCACTCATACACCTCTCCAAGGTTAGGTGCATCCCCATCCCCATATCTTCTAACCTAGACAACTAGTTTAATGATGGCGACAACATATTTTGCATCATTCCAAAATGCGTCACTCTTCACTATCTCCTTCACCCTCTTCCACTGCTCTGTCCTGGCCCCATCCCATCGATTCCATTTTTGCGTCATAACCATCCTGAAGATTGCATGTGAAGTGTGGTGGTTGCAGATATACATCTGTACATCACTTGCATTGTTGACCACTCCTCTAATCCACTCAATCTTCCCCATGTCCTTGAGTGCATTGTTCATGGCATGCATACAACATGGAGTCCACCAAATATGTTTGTATGCTGCCTCAACAAGCCTCCCTGTAGCTTTGCACACATGTGTTGCATCTGTCACTACTTAGACCACATTTTGTGGCTCAATCTCATCAATAGCTATCCGAAGGATGTCAAACTGAAAATCAGCATCTTTTCGGTGCCCTAAACAATCAACCGCTCTGAGAAAGAATGGGCCCTCTAAGCATGTAACTATGACATTGATGAGTGGACGATGCCTAATGTTTGTCCACCCATCCATAACTATGTTACATCCAGACTCCTCCCAACATGCCCTCATCGTCTCCATCAATGAATTGATCTTGGCATAGTTGTTATCCAAGATCATGGTCCTCAATTTGTGGATATGATGGTCCTCCCTTTGCCACCATCGACATCATCTCCTTATAATAAGGAGATCGAGCTACATGAGATGGGATGCCATTGGCAAAAAAGAACTTGCCAATGGAATCATCTCTCTGATCCCTTAAGTGCACATTAAACAAATCAACTATGGGGTTAGGTTGACTTTGCATCTTGCATTTCCCCTTGCCCTGTTGTGATTCAGCCATAGCACTATAAGTGGATGAAGGTCCTGAGGCTGACCCTAACAATGTTCCTGCTCTCTGATGCAATGTAGGAGTAGAAATATGTGGCCGCCTCTGCATTTGCTGCTCCTGAAACTGTTGAATAGTCTAAATATGTTGCCTACTAGACAAGGTAGTAGGCATTGGAATTCCCACGCCATCTGGAACACCACAAAGCTGTTGAAATCAATTTTGTATTCAGATTTTTAGGGTCCTTCAAAAAATTACATGCTCCCACACCTTTTCCTAGCCAAAAGAGGAAGTGTGCATTAACTATGGTGATGCTCCCAAACCAATCATCACCACAAATGTTGCATTTCCATTTCCTCGTAGCACCACCTGATGACATTGGGGTTGTTATTCTTGTTGCAAACTGTTTGAGAGGAGATTTGGGATCATAAGGACCCCTAGCCCACTCTGCCAAAAGTTGGGAGGGGCAATCAGTAGCAACTAGTGCACTAGCTATGGAAATAGTTTGCCCTTCTGGATTTGACCCATGCTCACCCCCCTCATTGGGCTCATCCTCATGCTCAAGTTCATATTCTAATTGACTTGCACTATGAGAATGAGTTTCCATCTCATCCTCACTCATTTCATGACTGTGGGAGCTCATTTTGACAATGCATTTCACAAAATGAAAAAAAAAATCAATAAGCACATAGTTTCAGCCTATGCCCTACTTTAAAATTAAAAAAATTAAAACTCTATATTTTAAATTTTTTAACAAATTTTAAATTGTAAAACAAAATCTGAATAACTTTAGAAAATGAAACAACAAGAAATGAAATAGGAATATGAAACAAGAAGAAATGAAAAAACATTGAAAATTAGAAAATAAAATAAAAAATCAGTTAAAAACCCTACCTTTTGCTTGAAAAATCTCTTCAACAAGGTGAAGAATCTTCCTCCTCTTCTTCTTCTTGCTCCTTGTCACTCCTCTTTCACTTGCAATCACTCCTTTCACTCCTCCAATCACTCTTTCCTCAGCTCTTCACTCTTCTTCTTCTTGCTGTAGCAAACAAGTAGAAATGCAAATGTGAATAAAAATGAAGCTTGGAGGGCCTTTTGAAGGCATGGAAGAGTGTAGATGGGGCCCACATGCCCTTAGGGTTCGAATAGAACCAAAAATATAATAAAAAAAATGTGTTAAATATTTTTTAAAACGACGTCTTTTAAGTGGCCTCCACGAGGGACGCCTAGGTGTCCCCGAGATGCTCAAGGGATGCCCAGGCGTCCCCCTCAGCGTCTCGGGGATGCCGGGACGTTTCCACGTCTCCAACAGCGAGGGAAAAAAATGGTGGTGCCGCCAAAAACTTGGGAACGCCGTCCCCACGTCTCCAAGACATCCCCGTTCCGAAAGCGCTTAACACGCTTACAAGCCTTACCTTTTTTTACATGGCAGCCAAAAGATTTGAAGGAACATGTAAACTTAAATCAGCAACGTTGTACTTTGTTGATTGCCCTACGCCCTTATTCACCTATGCTCTAAAACAATTTGTTTCCAGAGTGAAAAGTTAAAAAAATGAGATGTAAATAAAGACACAAGTCTTATAGGCAAACTAGCTAGGTTCTTTAAAAACAACAAGTTTTCCCAATTTTTTCAAAAGCCCACAGGTTTTCACAAAAAAAAAAACAAACAACGAAAAAACCAACTGGCTAGTTCAAATTGGTACAGCCCTAGCCATAGGCAAACAATTTTGACGAGTAAATGGTTGATGCCTACAAGTACTTGCAAAGGTTTGCAACCATGATAAGAATTATGACACAACAGTGGCGTATGTGGCATTACACGCTCCAAATCTTTGCCAATTGGATAAAGAGGCTAGAGGATGAAAAGCCCAAAGTGATGAATGCATTCATTATTCCTCTCCCCTACTAACAAAAGCTTAACGGTGTTTGTGTACTAAGTAAAACCCCTTACCTTGTAATTATTATCTACATAAAGGGCAAAAATGTCATTATTGTAATGACTACTTGTTGATGATGAAGAGAAACCATATAATAGGTAGAATTCCATAAAAACTAAAAATCTAATCAAAATGGCTCATGAAAGCTTTCCCATACTCAACATAAATACAAGAGTGGATTGTAATTGGTTTACTCCCACATTAGTGAATTATGCAACTACAGTGACTTATAGGGCATTACACACTCAAAAAGCTTTGCCAATGGGTGAAAAGCCCTAAGTGACGAATTTATTCATTGCTGCTCTCCCCAACAAACATATGCTTAATGGTACTTGGGTCCTGAGTGGATTTTCTTACCTTGTAATTATTACAATCATAAATGACCAAAAAAAAGGAATTTGTGCCATGACTATTTATTGAGGTCATTTTGGAAATAGCCATACACCATGTGCTTTAAAGCCCACAAAATTTTTAAAACTATAATAGAATAGGGAAATAAGGGTTGCATTCTTGCCATCAAGGTTCAAACCCCATTGGGGTGTAGTTGTTAAGAATTATAGTGGTGATGAGGTCCCCTGTTGTGACCTCGCTGATTCATAGCTCCAAGTCAAAAGCATTTACCCCTTTAAAAAAAAGGAAATAAGGGTTGCATTTTGGCATACTATCCTTCATCAAATAAGCAATCTCTTCTACATAACAAATTGGAACACATCCTAAATAGCTAAAACTACAACATAATATGAGCTTTATATTGAATACCTCATTACATAATAAAGCATGTTGTGTCAAGGTACACAACAACATGAATTGTGCTAAAATAAATAAAAGTAGTTTTTGATGTGCAAAAGATGGAGAATAGCCTTTTTTACAATGAAATTATTATCTTTATGACACTAGCCACTTCATAACCACAATGACTAAAACACATTGAACCTACTCATATCTTCTCATGCAAGCCACTATGTAACCACATTAGGAGTGTTATCTTATCCCTAGTAATTATTGCACCATTACCTATCAGCTAGCATCACCTGCTTTAGTGAACATATGAGCTTCATTACAAAATAGTGTATTTATTTATATTATAGAATTATGAGACAAAAGTGTGACTTACAAGGGATTCCATGCTACTAAGGCTTTGCAAATGGGAGAAGAGCTAAATAGGTGGAAAGCCCAATGTAGGTAATGTATTCATTGTTCCTCCAGTTTAGAACAAATGCTTAAAGATGTTCGTGCAATAACCCATCCACTCACCTTCTAATTATTACCAACATTAATGAAAAAAAATGGCATCAATGTAACAACTATTTTACATTACCTTCAAGATGACTAGAAACCACATAAGTCAAATCCCACAAAATTTAAAAATCTAGTTAAGAAGTCCCATGAAAGACTTCACCTACTTAAAATAAATACATGAATAGATTGTAATTGCATTAATCCTTGATGGTAAGAATCATAAGAAAGTGGTGACTTAAGACGTACTTCAAAAGCTTTGCTAGTGAGGAAAGAAACTAGAGTGAAAAGCCCAAGGTAATAAATTGTCATCGTAGTTCCTCTCCCTACTAACAGATGCTCAAAAGTGCTAGTGTGCTAAGTGGATTCGGTTATCTTGAAGTTATTACCAATATAAATGTGATAACCACTAATTCAATTCATCTTGAAGATGACTAGAAACCACACCAGTTAAATCCCACAAAAATTAAAAAAAGAATACATAATTGAATATGTTGACAAAGTGGGTCTTAATGTAGCACATAGTTCTCTATCACGTGTGACATAAGTAGTCTCCTCTACATAACAAGTTGGAATATATCCTACGAACCTAAAGCCACAACAGAAAATTGAAATAAAATGAGTTTTAGACCTAAGTCGCCGATCATGGTACTAGTTCAGTTTCAAGTTTGAGGGTTTGGTCCACGAATTCCATCCAAAAAAAAATAGGGTTTGGATTTGTTTTGGGTTCATCCATACAAAAAAATATATATATAGAAATTATATATGTATATTTGCAGCCTAATAACAAAAATATACCTATTTCCTAATTTATTTATTATAATGTACAGAAATATTTATAAACCTCATTATATATTACTAAAATGAATATATAATATAATAATATTTTATAAATAAAGTTTATATTAGTAAATAAATACAATAAATAGTCGAAAGGTAAATCTAAATAAATAAATAATTGTTGAGTCCACCATCATCTCTAATGGTAGATAAACTAATGATCATAAATAAGAATATCTGATTGTTTTAAAATCACGTACATGACCCACAATAGACCTTTCGTGGTTGGCATTGAGAGACAGCTGATTGGGGACCTTTCTTGGTACGAGAAGCTGTTGATGTTTAAATGCAGCTTCAGTCGTATTTCTTCCAGCTTCTCTGTTACATCATTTGATAAATTAAATATTAGCTATGAGGCCAGATAATTTATAAGTATCTAGAGGCACGAGCTTATGATTGAAGAGTCATCATTTAAAGAGTTGTTGAGGCCGACCTCACTCTCATTTGTTTACAAGGTGAGAAAGATATTATTTCTTTGGTGGCCGACCTTTTCTCTTGGCACATTATTTTATGAAGAGGTTCTTTCTTGCTGGCCGACTTGGTGGTGAAAAGTCACGTCCTCCTTATCTCTTGTATATATACTCATTCATTTGTTCATTGTTTATCATCCAATACACATTGTTCTTCCACTAGTCTAAGGTGCAAATAAGAAAGGAGCAGAGCAGATTAGTAAATCTGTTATGAAAAGTCTGAAGATCATCAAGTCAAGTTCGATATCTTTTCTGTACATGCGAGTTCATCCAAGAGCATGGAGTTTGAGTAAAGTGCAGATTGAGATCTGAGTATAAGGCAGAGATATCCTGACAGTTTATATCACTCAGTCCTGTACTGACATCAGTTTGTGATGCTACTTATTGGCCTCCATTTGTAAAGGAGTTTCTCATTTGTGAATCAATAATATAAGAGATATTATCGGCTGGGTTTTTCTCCCTCAAGAGGAGGGTTTTCCCAGGGTATCTGCTGTGTCTTGTGTTAATTTTTGAATTAATTTTTGTGCATTGCGAATCTGATCATGAAATTTAACATGGTATCAGAGCGGGTTTGAAGAAGATCTTGATCAGATTCTGTATTACAGCGATACTCCTTATTCTCTTTCTCATCGTTGATTACTTCTATCTCTTCATCAAGATGGTGAACGGTCTCAAGATCGAGGACAGACTTGAGGGAGCAACAAACTTCACATCTTGGAGATTCAGAATTATGCTCACCTTGGAGGAAAACGAATTGGCGGAGTTCATGGAGAGCAAAGTCCCCGAGCCTACGGATGAGGAAGAGAAAGTTAAATGGAAGAAGAAAGATACTAAGGCGAAGAAGATGTTAGTTGATTCCGTGAAGGATCATATTGTTCCTATTGTCTCCAAGTTGAAGACGGCAAGGGAGATGTTTAAAACCTTGGAGGAGATGTACGAAATCAACAACACAAGCCGTACACTTGCACTGAAGCAACAACTCCATCATGTGAAGATGGCGGAAGGAGAATCTATCATCGCTTACTTCATGAAGATTTCCGAATTGAGAGATCAGCTCTCTACCATTGGTCATTTTGTTGATGACAAGGATCTGACCATGCTTGCCCTCAATGGTCTTCCTTCATCTTAGGAGTCTTTCATTCAAGGAATCGGCGCAAGATCTAAACTTCCCAAGTTTGATCATTTGAGGGCGGATTGCATTCAAGAAGAGTCTAGGTTGGCTGCAAGAGGTATTGGTCGAAGCCCTATAGATGAAGACATTCATGTTATTTCCGCTCAATCCTCGAAGAAGAAAGTGAGATGGAAAGAAAGGATATTTCAAGAGGAATAGAGATAAAGGAGTTGATGGTGCTCCCGCATTCAAGAAGAAGTGGGACCTCTCTAAAGTCCAATGTTTTCGTTGTGACAAGTTTGGTCACTATGCAAAGGATTTCCCAACCAGGCCTAATCAGCATGCTTCATTTGCGGATGTGGATGAGATCTCCCCTCAGAAGGATTCTAGGGAATTTCTATTCTAAGTCATGGACCTGTGTTCAAGCCATGAAGGTTGTGTGCTGATCTGTGCACATGAGCAACGTGCCTTATTGTGTCCAGTATTTGCATTCATCAAGAGATAAGTATTCTTTGTTTGCTTAGTTATTTCATTTATTTGGATCTTGTGTGATTAGTATAGAGAGATTGTAATTTCTCTTGAATTGTGCTCTCTAGCATAAAGATCCTTTGAAGATTTCAAATTATTCATTGCGAGTTGTTTCATGCTAATTATGTAGATCTTTGAGTGTGACTTTGAGATGAAAAAGAGAATTGCATTTTCGTTGTGATAGGTTGATCACATCGATATCATTCTCTAATGCATGAACTGTGTTAGAGCCTTGACTCTTGGAGAGAGTTGGTTCTACATGCTAACTGCATAATGCATTCAAGAAATTTGCAGTTGTGTAGATTGTCTTTTGTTATGCTAAGTTTAGCACTCTCGAGAGGAGTAAAAGATGGAAGAAAGAGTTATATCAGAATTCAATAAAGATAAGTTTCTTTATTCCTTCATTCTGATTCTTTGATATATATTTCTTTTATAGGTTGATTTACTTATTCATGTGTCAATATTGTTCATAACCTGAGATAGTAAACTTTGTATGATTCTAGCCTTGATATTTCTTTGGATAGTTATAAACTATTAGTAATCTCTCTCCAAAATGCTTTCAGGACATTTCTAGGAGTAAGAAGTTGATGAGAGATTGCTTAGTGATGAAAAGCTTGATGCATCTTGTGAGAAACTCATGCCGACCAAAGAAATGATCAAGCGTGAAGTCACAACTTGCAGCCATAAGACTGAATTAGTGGCTAAAGGGAGTTCACTTCCAGAAGTCTTCTTTGCAATCTCTGAAGCAAGGATCAAGAGGGAGTTTTGTGACTCACTGAGAAGAAGTGAAGGTTGCAGTGTTGCAAGGTCAAGTGTTAAATCCTTGAAAGACCTCTTCAGCTGCTGAGATCATAATTGCACAAGACAGTTGTCTGGATTTGATATTGGTAGCTCCGCAAACCTATTCAGAATAGAATAATCTACTATGAGGTCGAGGAGGTCTACCCTAAACTCTCTACTATACCAGAGGTGTGCACTGAGGCAAGTGTTGCAAGCAATCTTGGACGAAGAAGTCAGAAGGTTGATGCAAGGGCTTGAATTCAGAGGGAGCCTACTGAACCTGAAGAAGATGTCAGTTGATTGGATCGTTGATGTATCTATACTAGACCAGATTGCAGTAAGTGCACTTTGTCAAGTTCATGTGTGAACCAAGGCAAATACCTCTAGTTGCAGCAAAACATATCCTGAGATACTTGTGTGGCACAGTTGGATATGGGTTGAGATATTCTGTAGGTGTGGATTTGGAGTTGCATGGTTGTACTGATTCTAATTGGGTAGGGTATGTCTCAAATCGGAAGAGCACCTCTAATTGTTGCTTCAATTTGGGTTCTGCTTTGATATCCTGGTGCAACAAGAAGCAGTCATCTGTAGCGTTGAGTACAACAGAGGCAGAGTATATTGCAGCTTGTATGGCAGCTCGGGAAGCAATGTGGCTTCGTAAGCTCATTGCAGGATTGTTTAGACAATCAATGGAGCCTACTATCATTCATTGTGATAACCAGAGTTGTGTGAAGCTTTCTGTCAATCCTGTGTTTCATGACAGAACCAAGCATGTTGAGATCAAGTACCACTATATCAGAGATATGGTACTGCGAAAGGCTATACAGTTGAGGTATATCAGCACTGATGAGCAAACGACAGACATTCTCACCAAGCCTCTCTCCAGAATCAAGTTTGTGTACTCTTGAGATAAGCTTGGTATGGTGGAGAATCCAGCCTTAACTGAGAAAGAGTCTCAGTATCAATGAGCCTGTTTAATGAGTTCTTCTCTGCGAGAGAAGTTCGAGGTGAAATCCCTTGATTAATGAGTTCTTTGTGAGAGAAGTTCGAGGTGAAATCCCTTATTAATGCATTTTCCTCTGAGACGGAGGAATTTGAGGTGCAAGCCCTTGTTAATGCATTTCTCTTCTGAGATTTGAGGTGAAAGCCCTTGTTTCCACCCTCTGAGAGAGTCATGGTGGATGTCATGTGTGTGACTCCATGACATATCTTGTACTTGTGTTTCACCCTCTAGGAGAGCCATGGTGAAAGTCACATTGAGGTGACAACATCACGCAAGTGATGAACACTTGTACTTACCATAGTATGGTTGTAGCCATTATGGTTGATATCGTGTTGAGGTGATATCTGATATCACAATGAAGTGATATTTTTCTTGTTCACTCATGGTTGTAGCCATAGTGATAGGCATCACGTTGAGGTGATTTGCCTTGTGCAGCTGGAAGTATACTCCCTAGCTGAGGGGGAGTGTTGATGTTTAAATGCAGCTTCAGTCGTATTTCTTCCAGCTTCTCTGTTACATCATTTGATAAATTAAATATTAGCTATGAGGCCAGATAATTTATAAGTATCTAGAGGCACGAGCTTATGATTGAAGAGTCACCATTTAAAGAGTTGTTGAGGCCGACCTCACTCTCATTTGTTTATAAGGTGAGAAAGATATTATTTCTTTGGTGGCCGACCTTTTCTCTTGGCACATTATTTTATGAAGAGGTTCTTTCTTGCTGGCCGACTTGGTGGTGAAAAGTCACGTCCTCCTTATCTCTTGTATATATACTCATTCATTTGTTCATTGTTTATCATCCAATACACATTGTTCTTCCACTAGTCTAAGGTGCAAATAAGAAAGGAGCAGGGCAGATTAGTAAATCTGTTATGAAAAGTCTGAAGATCATCAAGTCAAGTTCGATATCTTTTCTGTACATGCGAGTTCATCCAAGAGCATGGAAGTTTGGGTAAAGTGCAGATTGAGATCTGAGTATAAGGCAGAGATATCCTGACAGTTTATATCACTCAGTCCTGTACTGACATCAGTTTGTGATGCTACTTATTGGCCTCCATTTGTAAAGGAGTTTCTCATTTGTGAATCAATAATATAAGAGATATTATCGGCTGGGTTTTTCTCCCTCAAGAGGAGGGTTTTCCCAGGGTATCTGCTGTGTCTTGTGTTAATTTTTGAACTAATTTCTGTGCATTGCGAATCTGATCATGAAATTTAACAGAAGCAACCTCTTCTCTAATTTGTTGTTCTGTTCTCTGTGCCCAGCCTTTGCTCCATTTGTTACAATCTGTCCAGCTGTCTTCCCTTTAGGATTAAGGGTTTGTTACAGTCAAAGTTTTAAAAAATGAAAAGACGGTACAGATCTTTGACAGTTTTGTGAAGAATAATTAAAAAATGTGCAAGTTCTTCATAGATTCGCACATAATAATTTAAAAAAATTGCAGGCTCTTGAAGTATTCGCATAGCTTTGTCTGGAACGAAACCACTGTAAGAAAAAGCCCCCTGCCAGAACCCTCCAACCAGTTCGACTCATAATTCAAACTGTACCCAGATCTGGAGTGTGCACAGGATGAAATGGAAACATAGCTTTATACAGAAGAACTCATTACCATTACATCATAAAATGTGTTGCTGTCAAGGTACACAGTAATAGACCTGCCTGATCCCATGTCTCATCCCATGTTAAAAATAGAGGATCTTATTATATCTTTGATTGGTCATTTGCTCAGAGAAGAATGGATCTATGATAGAATTATATTGAAAAGTCCATCATAAAGACTACACAGCATCTGTTCCCAATGTCTGTCCCTCAGTTCAAATGTAAAAGGTATCTCAAACTTCTTAATAAATTAGCTCTTACAATTGGAGATTCTATATGTACAAATTTATCTTCAGTCCACACAGTAAACAGCTCTGTAGCAGATCTTATAAAACCAATATACCCCACCTAAGAATGTTTAGCCAAGACAGGCGCTCTTACAAAACCAATACCCAATCTCTAACAGTCCTACAAAATCTGTATCCCACTTATCACATGGCTTAATTGGCAAAATCAAGTAAAGCTTCCGATAATCACTTTTCTACATCCAATGATTTATTCATTGACAAATATCAAATTTCTTTAGCTAATTTTCAAACAAAAATGGCATGGAAAACCACTGTCCTCTAGAGCAATGGTTTTTTTTACCGTTAGAAAGCAATGTTGAGCATTCCTAAGTCCATTAAGCTGTGATTGATCGAGAAGTAAGATGGTGCACTTATAGCAATTTTGTCACAGTTTCAAGACTCGGCAGGAATTCCTAAAAAGTAATCTTGGTCATTCCCATTGCTTTTTTATAGCAGCTACCAAATTTATCAGACATCTGTGTATGTAGGTGTATAGAAACTCTTTATCTGTTCTGGTTAATTTTAACCAAACCGGTAACAGCATTTTGATAAACTGTATAAAAAGTTGAAACAACATAGGTTTAAATTTTTGGCTGCACTTATTGAACATCTAAGATTGTAGGTGGATAGTAAATCCTTAGCTTATCTGGTTAGTTTTGACCAGAGTGGTAATAATATTTTGATAGACTAGAGAAATGATATCATTTCATTCACACCCTTGAGACCAAAATAGTTTATAAGACTGCAATGACACCATACACAGATGCAATTTTATAGAATTTGTAGTATTCAGAAACACGCGACAAATTTCAAAACATTGCTGCTTCATTGTGAAAGGTTGTCCTTCCATTGACTCTTGTAAGCAAATCCCTTGCATTTTGTTTTCTACCATCTCCTCTTCAAAGAGGTCAGGTAAACAGTCACCCCTAAATGTGTGCACATACTTGAACCAGATGTTTAATTAAAAGGTCTATTTTGTACAATGTGTTTAAGTTGAACAAAGTTTCTGATCTGGTACATACAGTCTTTGCTTTCAGGCTGTCTATAATGCCCACATTTTGAAAAGCCATATTCCCACCAAAACAAAAACAATTATTTATATCACATAAAAAGATGAAAATAAACCACCAAAATTTACTTAACAATAATCCCTATGATGTCAACTCCGAATCAAGATGGCTGACTATGAAAAAGTGATAGGCAAGAGTGAAAACTTAACTAAGGTGTAGCAAAAATCAAATAATCCTTGTGATGCATATACCCAAACCTCGAATCATAATGGCTGAGTAAGGAAAAACAAGAGCCAACTGAGTAAGGAAAAACAAGAGCCAAAAGGAAAAACTAAATAAAAATTAAAATGCAGGAAAAGTTCACAATCCTTATGATATGTATACCCCCAACCTCGAAGCAACATGGCTGAATAAGGAAAAGCGGTAAACAATAACCAAAACTAAATAAAGTTGTTGGAAAAATTGAATTAGGCAAGCTCGAGTGACTAAAATATTAAAGCATTGATAAGGAAATCCCAGTTTAGGAGACCTCATTAAGTATTTAATTTGGGTAAAAAGTCGCAGCCATTTTTTTTGGTCAATTGAGATGAATTCAACTCGCAAAGACAAATGGGCTTCCACGGAAGCTTCCCAGGTTGAAACCCATGAGACATTATAAATTCTTGAAATTAGATAAAAATCCTGTAGCCAGCTTTCCAAATGGAATGAATTTTTCAGTGATAAAAGAAAATAGGCTTGGCAGGTTAAATCCCACGAAGACGACCTAACAAAGTATTGAAATTGAGAACAAAAATATTCTGTATGTATCATATACCCAACGTTTAAAGGCCGAGAGACAGTCCAAAGTTACTCTGAGTAAAATATTTTTAAAATAACCCTAAATTGTGTCATCTAATACAAATGATAACTTGCGAGCGTAAGTTACCAAATAAAAGAATATGGAGCCGGTGCGAACCATGTACACAACCCTTGCTAGCAATTATGCCGACGGTAAACCTAAAAATGGGGAATTTCCAATTCAAAATAATAATGAGGAGATATGATCTACTAACCTCGGAAGAGAAAGCGAGATTTCAATGAGGTATTAACTCCCTGAGGACTTATTTCCTCCTTTAAGCCGATATCACCGTTTCCCAGTAGGGCCGCTGATGAATATGGCGATGCCGAAGTAAAACGGCCGTACGAGATTAACCTACGTCCCGCGCCTCGCAGCATCTTTCCTTTGGCCGATTCTGCCACTGTCGCAAATTAACAAAAATGTCCAGCCAAATCAACACAAAATGCCCACGATTTAGGCCAGATAAATCCACATACGCTGTAAAACTTAGACCGGAAATAAAGGTAAAGATCAAAACCGAAAATGAAAGAACCTCTGCTGAAAAAGAAGAAAAAACGCTCTGCACCTTCCTTCCGTCCTTCCCAAGGCTGTGGAATGTGAATGAGGGTTGTATGGCACACCACTTTTTTTATTTCAATCTACTGAATTTGCGCAATTAAAACTAAACTACAAACACGAGAAAATAGGGAAAATGGTGACCTCGACCGGCTGATTAGGTTTTTCAAGCATTTTACCTGCACGTGTACTGGGCGCTAGGGTCAACCGCCTTTGCTACCGTTCAATTCCGCTCCCGTGTTCTGCTAAATTTGCGAAGTCGCGAGGAGAAAAAGAAGAGGCTTGTGTAGGCGAAATTTTTAATTTACATTCAACATTTATATATTTTTTATTTTTTTTAATTTGTGTATTAATGTTTACTAAAGATTAAAATTAGTTAATAGGATTCAAATAAATATAATGTATGAGGGGATAAGTGGAGGAACATTTTTAAAAAACACAAAGTAAAAAGTGAACAATGTAATAAAAGAAAGTATGAAATAAAAAATAATGAAGATCAAGGTCATATTTTTTACATTCAAGATCACATAAAAGTGTGCGGCAATATGAGGTCATAGGGATCACTAAGTTTGTATACATACATACGTATCTATACACATATATACACATAATAATATACATATAAAAAGATCATTAGGTAGAGGTATATTTTCATTAATCTTTCGTTTAGACAATGTTTGTTGAATTCAAGTATGTTAGTGTCAATATTTAGGTCAAGTACATAGCAAGACTAATGCAAACCACCCTAAAATTCTTGAAAATATGCCTTATGCAAAAAGGCTAAATGGGATCATATGGTTACAAAAAGAACTTGTAAACACTATTTAAATTCCTAATGAATGGAAGTTTGATTGGCTAAAGAATGTAGCTCCTAGAATTAAAACTAAGCATAGACTTATTCCACAAATAGAAGGATCTTCTATCTATATATTATTCATAAACCTAACATAACATTATGCTAGTACTTCTTCCTCTCTTGTTAACTTATATCACTTTACCCAATCTTCATTCAAAAGATCTATACTTTTTAAGTAGTAATAGAATCAAACAAGTTTTTGTTGGGATGTTCAATAAACAAGTAAATCAAGGTCCTAACCCTACAAAAACAAAGGTAGAAAACCTTCCTTTTATAGAAATGTCCATGGCACTGCTTAAAGATTCTACTAAAAAATATTATAAGGAAAATGATAATTCCTTATATCGAGGAGATAGGTAGCCACCTTTGAAAGGTTGATATAATATTGCTAATGGACAGGTTCTATGTTTTTAATATACTTTCCAACCCTCCAAGACAGAAGACAAGAGCCTACACATGAAAACAAGCATAGAAAATATATAACTCATTTTAATTATTATTTTTTATATAAAAAATTTGATGTCATGTGTAAAAATGAATTCTATTTAAAGCAATCCATAGATAAGTTGTATGTAAAGATAAATAAATATTTTTAATTTCATAAAAAAATAGGCCCGTGTATAGTTGTTGAGAAAAGATTGTAATGATGCATGGACTTACTTTGAGCAAGGAGTAGACAACCTACAATAAAGTGCAAATTCTATCCAAAAATTAGACAACTATATACTTGTTATTTATTAGAAGCTAGTTGAATTAGAAAACAACTTAGATTGGTTAGTCAATGAAGAAATAGGGAAGCAAATAAGAAAAGTTAGAGCAAAATAAGAGAAAGTTATATTCCTCTAGGAACTTTAGAACCCCTGCTATTGACCTCCCTCCAAAGGCTAACTATTGACGTGTAATTTAAGGAATGAAGAATGTAATAAAAATATTCTCATCATTATACCATGATCATGAGAACCTGTATTCCTCTGTCACTGTGGTATTTTTCTATTGTTAATAGTTTGAATCTTGTTGAGATAATCCATTTATGGTGTAATAATTTCTTTACTATTAGAGCAATGAGTAATCCTACTAAGCATGGTTCTACTAGATATTAGTCACATGATGCTTTCGGGGTATCACTTTTTATTAATGTGTCACAATCTTCATTTTACACCATGATATAATCACTTGTCTATGTGTTTCAATTTTGATGTGAATACTCTAATCACAATGTTGATTATGAATATGGTGGTTAATTACATTAATCATCGGTTACAATTAATATTATGCACAAATTTAAGCTAAGTTTGAATGTCATTTTATAGTAGTTATTAATGTTGTGAATAATGTGATTATATTTTAGATTTTAGAAAGGGACTATCTACAAATTTGTTGCCATGTGAATATGACAGGATAAATATCAATACTCTCATTAGGAGAGAAAGAGTACCGTCAAGAAGAAGTGTCTAGCCATCTAAGGGTTACATGCATGAAAACTCTCCACACACAAACACATAGAGTCATATAGCTATAATTGCATCTCATATCCAAGAGTTAAATAAAGAAAAATGTTTATTTCAAAATGTATCAACCTTGATATCCTTCCTTCTTCTAGCAGATTAGTTTAATCTTTGCTATATCTAGAAAATTTAAATTAAATTGACATTAACATTTAATTATTGTTAGCGGATCACCATGATGTAAAGAGAACCATCAACCCTTAAGGGCATAGTAGTGTAAAATGGTTCTCCTTAACTTTTTCATAGGTGTGATCATGAGTGATAGTTAAATGAGGAAATGAAAAAAGTCTACAAATTACATATGCTACTAGAATTCAACTACATAGGGGACTTATGAAGAGGTTCCCTACACTTCCCAACCTCTATTTTTGAGTAGGGTGAGAGGGAGAATGCAAGCCAACTATTATTATTGCTATTATTCATGAATTTATTGCCAATCAAGCATTATAGTTTAAGGTTTATCAAGGGCCTTTTAAGTTTCAACACCAACATATAATAGTGTAGTATGTATAATTTTAAAGATTTTAAGGTTTGGGTATCAAAAGATAGAACAAAAACCAAGTATGCTTTATTAATGCACAAATAAAACCATTTATTTGGTTGTGATTTTATTAACTTTTCCAAGGACTTTAAAAATTCCTAAAGATACCTTTGTTTGGCTATGAATTTCAACCATTTCATTTTGAGAAAATTTGTTACATCATCCTTATCTACTATTTGGGAATGTTGAGGATCTTAGATCAATTAAATTGAGGATTGTGAAAATTTGTTGTCATAAGAATTGTTTTTACTTGACACTTAGCACTTTGTGCCCTCCTTTTTGCTTGGCATGTGGATATTGACTACCACACCTTACATTTGGTTCTTTCCATAGTATTATTGTTTATAGGGCATCACAAGAAAAAAAAATTATTGTTTAGGGACTCATCTCTTTACTATCTTGCCAGCATAGCCTTTTGCACATTATTTTCTAGGTATGATTTATTCTTTTTTCTTTTCTTCCAATTTTATATTTCAAAAAAAGGGAATAAGATAGTGATATTGGAGATTTCTAATGTTATTGGTAGTAGGGGTAAAAAAACTATGAATTTATTTGTTGTATGCTAAAATACTTCATCGTCAAAACCTTGTCATGTCTTGTCACCATAGTGTGGCATTTAACGGAGGCATTAATTAAAATCTTAAAGAGACAGAACATTTGATTGTCTTTCCTTAGTGTCCAAGTATAGCATTAGAACAATTGCTAAATTCCTACTTGAATCCCAAAGGAAAGAAAGAAAAATGGATATAGGGAGTGTTTAAAATAGTAAAAAAGTAGAAAATTAAACCCAAGTTAAAGTTAACTATAGCTTTAGGATCTCAAGTATTTGATCCGTTTAAAGTGTAAATTCTTTTTCTATGAGTTTAGAATGTATTTCCAAAGTCCCACGCAAAAAATAATTAGCTTACCTTATGTAAATACATACAAACATATAAGCCCAAGCGTCTAATTATACTCATATATAGTTGACTACATCTAAGCACATATGAAAGTAAATGTTTTATACATTTACACCTATGTGTGTATATAGATGTGCAGTGTATTCAACTATATGTGCACATTATGGATCAAACATTATAGGTAATGTATAGGTCCAAGCATCTAATTATACGCATATATAGTTGAATACATCTAAGCACATATGAAATTAAATGTATTATACATTTACACCTGTGTGTATATGCATATGTTCTCGAGTGTATTCAACTATACATGCACATTATGGATGTATACGTGTGTGCGTGTGTATATATTTAGATATATGTATATACATATATATAATATAGAAATATGCATACATATGCATATGTATATATACATACATATAATATGTATACATACATACATATAATATGTTAGAGTAATCACGCATTAGCTAATAATTAATTAATCTTTAATTGATTATTAGGCTAATTTATTCTTGTGCACTTAAGTTAAACTTAGGAATGTTTTTTTTTGTTATCTAGAGAGAGTTTTTATTAGATCATTTTGTCTCATCACATAGGATGTTGACACTTGTCATGATCTAATTATTTTATCATATAGGGTTGCTCCTATAAAGCACTCACCCTCATTGTATTAACTCTTGATCTTTCAATCTCCTTGAAGACTCTTGAGGATCATTCTGTAAGTATTTTCTTGTTGAGGATATAGCAAATCATTATTTGTAACTCTCATTGTGTGGAAGGTGTTTTTGTTCATTGCTTGATCTTTTTCTCATGTTTATTCACAATTCTAACATGGTATCATAGTGTGGATTCATTGAACCCCTTCTCCATTTTGAGTTTTTTTCTCAACCAAGATTACAAGAGCAAATCTATAATCTTCATTATTCTTTTTGCAATTTTTTTGAGTTGGGTGATTTTTTGGTGCACATATTGTACAACATTTAAAAAAAAAACCCTTGTCGCCCCAAGGTCACATGGGTGACCAATGTCCAACCCCTAGAGGCTAAAAAAAATTGTTAGCAAGATTGGGAAAATCATAATAACTTTTTGCTCAGTCATCAAAATTGGGCAAACGAGATATTTCCAGAAAGATGGTTCCGAGCATTATCCAAAGGTGTTAGTTTTTGTCTCATATTTTGTTGCTAGTACATTTTATCGTCTGTCAAAGTCAAATGTGTTGTTTTCACTTTCGAGCTCGCAAATTTTGAATCATTTCTCCATTTTTCATAATTCCAGCAACATTGGGATGGTCTTTTAGATCTCTTCATAGAAATCCATACACTTTTTCCAGATTTTTTTCGAATACATTGTATTCGATTTTTTGTGTTTTCACATTTTGGTGGACTACTTGGACGTTTTAGCTCCTGAAAACTTTTTTGTTTGCGTGAGATGACTTCTTTTTGGTTATTTTATATGTATTTCCAGCATTTTGTTATATTTGGACATTGTAGGCATCTTTTGCATGCAATTTCTTTTTTATAGATGCACTGAGATAAAGTTCCACTATGATGTATGTTTTTTGGAATTTCATACATCCTATTGTATCTTTCTACTTGCACTATGATATAAAGTATCATGAATGGGTTGTGAGTGTCTTTTTTTTTCCATCACACATTTGTCAAGTGAGTGTTCCTTCCATGACAACATTAAATCCCATTGATTCTTGCCTCATGTGTGTGTCTTGTTTGCACACCCTTTTTATTTGTAGGTACTTTTAGTTGCACATTTAGATGTTCTTCGTTCTCCTACATGCACTTCTTGGTGACACACAATTTCAGTGGACTTGTCTTGGCTCTCCCTTTTCGCATTATAGGGGTTTTCTACTATTGGTGCTAATACTTTCTTGGTTTCATTTTGGAGTGATCTATGTATCTAGTTCTTGTTCCTATGTACTAGGAAAATGCAACGGCTGGTTACCCATGCATCACTGAAATGGAGCATTTACCATATGGACACTATTGCATTCTTGTTTTTGGAGGCGATCTTCCATTTTCACTTGATCAATGTTCTTCAAACTATTGGTACATGTACCAATACTTGTATATTCAAGTTCCAAATGTTTTCCAATTTTTTCCATTTGATTCGAGTAGTGTCATTGGGGGCACTCATGCAAATTTGTGTCTTCTTGATCTTGATCATCATCTGTTTCAAAAGATGTTCCTCATTTCAACACTATAGCAGTCATCATTCAATAGTTGTCTATAGCTTCTTCATGCTTCAACAATGTTCTTCATGTTCCTTTTCTTTTTGGGACATTGTTTTGGAGGCTTTTCAACCCTTTAATTTCCTTTCTCTCTTTTGGAGAGGAGTTTTCCTCATGAGGCTTTCTCCATTTTTTCTCTAGTTGCAAGAGATTAGATTATTTTTACATGGGTACCTCATTAGTCCTTGTTTGTCGAGACCCATCATGTATTCTTTATTTTTATGAATTGTTTTTTTAGGGTTTTTAGCTACTCTCTAAGTTCATCTTAAGAGGGGGGTGTTAGAGTAATTGTGCATTATCTAATAATTAATTATTTTTTAATTGATTATTAGGCTAACTTATTCTCCTGCGCTTAAGTTAAAATTAGGATTTTTTTTTTGTTAACTATAATGAGATTATATATTAGATCATTTTGTCTCATCACATAGGATGATAACACTTGTCACGCCCTAATCCCTTTGTCATTTAGGGTTGCTCCTATAAAGCACTCACCCTCATTGTATTAACTCTTGATCTCTCAATCTCTTTGAAGGCCCTTGAGGTTCATTTTGTAAGTATTTTCTTGTTGAGGATAAACAAATCATAATTTGCAACTCTCTTTGCGTGGAAGGTATTTTTGTTCATTGTTTGATCTCGTGTCTCATGTTTATTTACAATTCTAAAATAATATACATGCATTATTATATGTACATATATAAATATGCATATGTATACATATTTATATATGCATATATACATATATCCATGAATTCAATAATGTATATACATATATGCATATATCTATGAATATATGTGTGTGTGTGAATGTATGTATGCATATATACATATACATATGTATATCTATATATATTTATATATTCTACATATGTATACACATATGTATAATGTATATATGTATATACATATGTAGATATATATCCAAACATGCATATACATTTACACCCATAGTGTGAATATATGTATACAAGTATATAATAGCATACTAAAATAAAACCACTAACTAGACATTAATTGAGTTTTATTGTGTTGAATGATATGAACTTGATAGCAAAATTATTTATTCCTATTGCTCTAGCCTTGGTAATTTCAATCTTCTCAAAAGTATGTTAGGAGGTTGATAAGGTCAAGTCTAATAGGATCCCCATAATTTATTAAGACATGTTTAGAGATTATATCTTAACCATAACACTCATGCAAAAACATGTATACATGTAGGTACATACATGTATGCATATATGTGTATATAGATGCATGCATGTATATATATATATATATATGCATGTACACATGTATATACACATATATACATGTATATATGTGTATGTACATAAATACATGTATATGCACATGTATGTATGTATGTATGTATGTATATACACATGTATGCACATATGTATACATGTATATACATATACATATATGCATACATATTTGTATATACATATATACATATATATACATGTATATATAAACATGTATATAATAATGCATATATACATAAATATACATACATTATTGAATTCACATAATTTTTTATTTTTAACACCAAATTTTATACATACATGTATTTGTGTATACATGTATATAATAATCTATACATGTGGCTTCAATGATAAAGATTCTTTGGGAATGGTAGGGGAGAAAGAAGCAGAAGGTGAGTAAGGGAAGGTCAATGATGAGATGTAGAGGAAATATTTGTACTCCCCCTCTTGGCGAGAGAAGATTTTGGATAGCAAGGCAAAGGTCATAATCGATGAAGAAGGAGATAATTTTGAAATTAGGGTTAGGAAGAAAAACAAAAAATTCATAGTTGTAATGTCAATCTAGAGGTGGATGAGGAGGTGCCAACAATTAACATTATGAGAAAATTTCTAAATTCTAAAGTGGAAAAACTGAAAAAGAATGGAGTGATTGCTAAGTTCAAAGGAATATGATTGACAATGTAGAAAATAAAGGCCTAGATAGTTCATAATTGGCATTGCCCCAATCCATAAGTGAATTTTCTATTACAAGAGTTCTACAGAGTTTTTCAATCAAATTTTGAAAGAGACTCTATTCTAAATCCACAGGTTCATGGTTTATGGGTAAATCGAGTTTGTAAATTTATGGCTATATGTCTAACTTCAACCCCCATTTGGAATTGATTTGAGATGCCCCTCTATGGATTGGGTTATATAGACTTTCACAGGAGCTTTGGTCTAAGGATATTTTCAAATTAATTGAGAATCCCTTAAGCAATTACCTTCCTAGCTCAAATGCTAAAGTGGGAACATGGTCGCCTCTTATGCTATTTGTGTGAAGATTGATTTAAGTAAACCAATTTGGCATGTCATTAAACTTTCTTTGATCCTCAAGGAAATTGTTTGAGAGTTGGAATATGAAAGTCTCCCTATAAGATGTTTTATTTGTCAAAAAATTAGTCATATGGCCAAAGATTATGAAATGTGCAAGGGTGATAGAAAGGACCAGAAGGAGAGCAAAGATAATCTTTTGGAGCTGCCAAAGACTAGTTCCAAACCTCTAGCTCATCGAAGCCTAGGGATTATCTACCAAATTAGAAGAGTGGAGCCTTGGTCATAATCTATGGCTCACCAGTGAGTTTGGTCTCTACCTTAGGGGCGACCAAATCTAAGAATTCAAGTCCTATTAAGGGAACTACAGTTGGCATGGTATGAGGATAAAAGGAAAATGCATGCCTTAGGTTGATGCAAGGGTGGAAATGTTAGAGGAAGGAAAACTAATTGTAGTAAAGAAAAACTAAAAGCATTAGAGGAGTTAAAGAATGGCTCTCAAGCATCGATTAGGAATTTTTTCAAAATTGGAGGTGAGCACCTCCCTACCCCAAAGAATTAATTAAGATTATGGGTTGGAACATCAAGGGCCTTAATGGATCCAAAAAGCATCACATCTTGATATGGTTAATTGAAAAAGATATTTATGATGTCGTCATGATTCAAGAAAAAAAGATGTGTGTGGATAATATTAATGTTGTTATGCCTTGGATTTGGAGAAATAGTGAAGTGCTTTCCATACCAACTGATGGTTTGGTTGGGGGTCTCTCTATTTTGTGGAATGATGGTAGACTCTCAAGATTGTTGATGTCCCAATCTTCAAATTTTAAATCTATTAAAATGAAGGAATCTTTTGGTATGGACTCCTTTGTACTAACAATTGTTTTTGGGCCAAACAATATTAGGGATCATCCCAAGTATTGGGAATGTCTAAATAATTCTAGACAACTACTTCCTATCAATAATTGGATTTTGGGAAGGGATTTTAACTATGTTGTTAGTTTGAATGAGAAATAGGGAGGAAGAATTTCTTGCTCCACTAGTTCATTAAATTTTAATATTTTTTGTGGTGTTACTACATTGGTGGATATTTATCTGAAATTTGGCTGGTATACTTGGACTAATAGGAGAAAGGAAGGGGATAACATTTTATTTAGGCTGGATAGGTTCCTTATTTTCTCATGGTGGCTTGTCTCTCCTATTGCCTTTGGTTCTAGAGTGGTTCACTATGGAGGTTTTGATCATTGGCCAATGGAATTGACTGTTTCTTTTGGGAAAAAAACTAGTGGGTTGTCCCTTTAAAATATAATATTTTGGTATGAGCACTTTGGGTTCAATGACGCTCTTTTAAAATGGTGGGGTAAAGAAATTAAAGGATGCAACAAATATGTTCTTCAAAAGAAATTGGCAAAAGTAAAGGTTCAGGCAAGGATGTGGAACAAAGAAATCATGGGTGATCTCTTTGAAAGGAAAAGAGTCACAAAGCAGGAATTGCAATTGATTGAAATAGAGATATCCTCGCAAGGAATGACTAAGGAGTTAAAGCTTAAGGAAATTAGTGGTTTAGAGAAGTTAAATAGAAGTTTAAGGATGGAGGAAATTTGATGGCATAAAATTTATATAGAATTAAGTAGATGAAAGAGGGAGATGGTAACACAAAAAAATCATGTGTCCACCAGCATAAGAAGACAAAGAAACAAGATTCATTATATTATGCTCCCTTCCATAAATTCCATGGAAGATTTGGAGACAATAAGAAAAGGTGTTCAATTTTTCAAGGATCTTTTGGGTCCTAATAGGTTTGTTGATGTTGGAACACATAATGATATGTTATAAAATATTCATTTTCTAATTAGTGATAGGAAAAATCAAGCTCTCATGGCTCCTTTTTTGTTGAGGAAATTAAAGAATTGACTTTTTCTTTGGGGGCTAGAAAGGCATCATGCTCTAATGGGTTCCAACCCAAGTTTTTCTAAAGCATTGGGAGATCATAGCTAAATATATTTGGAAATTTGTTGAAGAGTATAGAAGCGAGAAGTTTATTTCAAAGGCTTGGAATTCTACTTATGTTGCTTTGATTCCCAAGGTCAAATCTCCTATTTAATTTTTGATGGGTTATGTTTGATTGCTTTATGCAACACTATCTTTAAAATTATTTCCAAAGCAAAGGTTGACCACCTCTAAAAATATGTTTAGAGGAAATAGTTTCTAAAAATTAGAGTAGGTTTTTAAAGAATAAACAAATATTAGACAACATCATTATTTCTCATGAGATAATTCATTCAATTTAAAATTTAAAAAAGAAGGCATGAAATTAATTAGATATGAATAAGGCTTACAACAAATTTTCATTAGATTTCTTATTTAAGGTAATGAGGAACTTTGGATTTTGTGAATATTGGTGCAAGGGGGTCCACAATTGTGTCTCATTGATATCATATTCCCTATTGATCAATGACTCTCCTATGGGATTCTTCCTCCCCAAACGAGGTTTAAGGCAAGGTGATATGATTTCTCCCTTCTTATTCCTTATTATTGCAGAGACATTGGGTAGATATTTGAGAGATAAGGTGACAAAAGACAATCTAAAAGTCTTCAAATTTCCTTAGACGTTGGGAATGTCTCCCATTTGCAATTTATCAACGACACTTTTCTTTTTGGCCATACTTCTACCAAAGAAGCCCATTCAATCAAAAAGGTTTTGGAACAATATGACAAGGTTGTTGGGTAGAAGGTCAATGCTAACAAATCTAAATAAATTCTATTGAATGATGGATTTCAAGAGAGTTTGGAAATACAAATAATATTAGTTTGTGATCTTGATGTCCTTAGTAAATATATTGGGACACCTTTGGTCAACAAAAGAACTTCAAAGTTACAATGAAATAATATGGTTGATAGTGTGCAACGTAAACTCACTTTTTGGAAAGGAAGATGGTTATCCATAATTGGTAGAACTAATTTGATTAAGGCTTCTTTAGATTCCATTCCAATCTATATTATGGCTACTTTTCAAATTCCCATTAAAGTTGCTAAGATAATTGAAGATATGCAAATAAATTTCCTCTAGAGTGGTAGTGATCTTCCCCTTAAATTCAATCTAGTTAGTTGGGAGGATGTGTGTAAACCTAAGAAGTCAAGCAGATTAGGGATTGAATAATGTAAAAATATAAATAAGGCAGTAAGAGCTAAATTAGGTTGGAGGATGTATGAGAAGAAGGATAGGATGTGGAGCAAGGTCCTTCAAGCTAAATATCTTCCCGATGGGGTAGAGGACCTATTTTTGCAAACTAATATGCTTCCCTTTGGATCAAACATCTAGTATTTTATCAAGTCTTGTTGTCATACAAGCTCCTCAAATATCATATGGAGGCTTGGTAAATGTAATAAAATAAATATTTTACAAGACATGTGGATAGATGATAAAGCTCTCAAGGAGGATCCAACTTAGACAACTAACAACATATTTTGAAGAAGTTTTGGAGATAAGGTAAGAGACTATTAGGTGGAGGCTTTGACAAAGCAATGGCATTCACTTCATTCTCATGTACTAAAATTAAAGGTTTCCTATGAAGATGTAGCCAAATTGAAGGTTTGGCCTCTTTTGATTGAGGTTGGGGAGGACAAGATGAAGTGGGGGGAATGAGAGCGAAGTAATTTTAGTTAGAGTTGTTTATAATAGATTCTTTGGAGATGAGTTATCCTTATCTAATAAAGACAATAATTTGGATGCTTGGAGGTCTCCTGAAGGCTCAAGCTTTCTTGTAAATTACGTTTAGAAGGGCCTCAACATGGGAGAAGTTGTAAATTTTTGGCAAACAAAGTCCTTTGAGGTGTGTATTGTGTTGTTCTTATTTTGAGCCTAATGATCATATGTTCCTTCACTATTTTTTCTCTTTTTCTTTGTGGAACCAACTCTTGGAGAGGTGGAAGCATGTTTGGAGTTTTCCTTAGCATATCCCAAGCCTTTTATTTTGTTGGAATTTAAAGGTCAAGATTCTTGGTCTCAAGTTTTTTGGGGATTATTTTCCTTCTCTTATTATGTGGAATATATGGCTAGAGAGGAATAAAAGAGTCTTCCAAGACAAGGCTGGGTCAGAGGATAGTGTTTGTGATAGAATTGAGTCATGTACTAATGAATTAGGTGAAGCACATATATCCAAATTTGATACATTAAGGCAGGAAGACGTAGTGTGGGCCTCTAAGCAACCTAGATCTCATTGGTTAGAGGAGTAAAATATTCCAAGAATAATATTTTTTTTCTCTCATCTCTAAGAGTGTCATAGGGAGGATTGGATTAAACTCAATTTTTATGGGGCTATGAAATAGTACCTTGGTAACACTAGAGGTGGAGGTATTTTCCATAGCAATAAGGGCTAGCCTTTATGCATTTACACTTGTGACTTTGGGATTGACTCAAATAACTTAGTTGGAGCTAGAGAAATGTTATGAGGGATGTTGTTGGCCAAGGAGAAAAGGTGGAAAAAACTATGGATCAAGGGTGACTCAAAGTTGGTGATTGATTCTATAAAGGGTAGTAAATTTAGGAAGTGGAGGCTTGAGGTTATTTTGATATTAGTTGAATAGGGTATTAAATGGTTTGAGGATATTTATTTCTCTCATATAGGAAGAAAAGGAAATTTGGTGGTAGATTGGGTTTCCAATAAAGGCATTGATCTTCAAAGCAATACTAGTGCAATTTAAAAATTATGTGGTGGAATTACTTCCCTATGGATTCCATTAGCCTTTTAGAGAACATTTTGAGAAGACTATTGTTAGTATTTTGATTATATGGGAAAGATTATTACTAGTGTTAATTTGGGGTGTATTAGGTGATTATCAATCAGGAGTTGTATGTGGCACACATTTTTAGTGTGATGGATTTGGAATCAAGTTTTTTATTCAATGAATTGTTTTAGGATGTACAATGTTAAGAGTTAGATTGGATTAATGGTCATTGATGGTTGGTTGCTTGTCAAGTAGATTTTTTTGTTTTTGAGGAATTTTCTATCTCTTATGATTCATGGACCTAAACAAGGTTTTTATGAAAAAAATGTATATGTGTAGTGTCATAAATTGTCACCCTTGATAATTTCACACTAGATTTAGCTCCCATTATGTGCCCGAACCTAATTGTGCTCTTAAAACTTCCCATTTTATGATAATCTTTGAAAATCAAAATTAAATTAGGAATTTATGATTTAATATTTATTTAGTGACACTTAAAGTCCCCAAAAAAGGTGTGCACTAAGGTGTTAGCACCCCTGTCCATCATATTTTGGCCCCAATTTATAAATTTTATTGTCAAAATTTTAACATTTATAAATTTAAATTCATCTATCAACTTTTGATAATTAATTTTGCGAGAAATCAAGAAATACATATAAATACAAGTCTTTCACCATTTAAAATCCTAGCATTTTGGAATCATAATTGAGCATCCTAAAAAGCAGTCAAGAGCAAAATTAGCAGAGTTTACAACACTTACTATCAATCAAGCTTCATGTTAGTAATGCATCACGTTTATATGTGAGTTTGTTCATATTTTATGTTCACTTGTCTAGTGAGTACTAACATTTGTAGGACCTTCAATCAAGTATCTAATTCTCCTCTAAGGTGATGAGAACAATGAATTCAGTCCATCGAGGAAGAAAGATCTAAGTGGTAAGTTGCAACACTTGTCCATTTATAATTCCTTTTTATCTATTTCGCCTCTTCCCAATCAAGGGTAAGTTGTCACTGAGATTTCACCTTAGCTAAGTGTGATACTTAGCTATCTTGTGAAACATGGGATCATATTCAAGTTGTGGGTAACTTATAGTGAATATGAACCTCCAGAGAGGGTTGGTTCCCTTCATGAACCTCTTATATAGGATTGCTTTAACAAGGAAAAATGATGGAAGATAACTATAATTGAAAATATTAATCCTATGAGGTGATGCACCAAATGATTATGACCTATACTAATGCTTTAACACACAAATTCCTAATTACTCAACTAGTATTCACACAACTCAATGTTTCACATGCTCACACATTAGTATTTCATAAGAAGGTCAAACATTTACAACTTTAGAAGGAAATAATTTTATTTTCATAGCCAAAATCTTAGCATCCATAACACAACTTATGACTTGTATAAGACATATTTTTTGCTTAAAGGTGTTGGAATGAGATAACATACTTGAGGACTAATCACAAAATATATGTATCAATCATTCATATAAACACAATGAAACAATTATCAAGAAGGTAGAATCACCTAATTCTATTGATAAAAAGGTGTTTCAATCGTTGCATACAAGACTAAGAATGTATTTCTCTAAGTTACAATGCTTGTTATTGATTGAAAGAACCTACATAGGTTACAATACAAAACTAAGAATGAGCAAGAACTCCATAACTAACTTTGAGCACCTAGGCTTTATACAAAATAACTTTCTAATAATTGAACTTGTTTTTAATAATACTTGGACTGATTGCCACTCATGTAGATCATGTATATTTTACAAATCTACTCCATCTAATTATAGTTGCTTTTTGCATGGAGCTTTCTAAGAATCTTGAGCATACAAAATGAAAAAAAAAACCATTCTTTTAGGATTCAAACTAATTACTTTAATGCCTCTATGTCTTTGAAAATACAAAACAAAAGTTGGTGCAAAAACTGTAAAAAAAATTAGTGACATATTTAGATAACAAAAAGAAGGGTCTGCAAAATGTGAATGCATGCATAGGCATCATTTTTGGTATAAAAATTTGCATGCAAATTTACACCTATTGATCAAGGGCTTCATTCGGCTTCTGTAGACACCAACGAAAATGGTGTTCTTGACTATTATTTTTCTTTTAAATCTGGACCATAGATCTTTGTTGTCATGGAAGAGAATTGACACCTTAAATAGCCTTGACCACTTTTGAAAGTCTTTGAATATTCTCCATCAATGAGGAAGTGTCACATTGGAGTTAAACTATAAGCACCATCATAATGGGCCCATAAAATTCTTTGAAAAGATATGCCAATGTCATCAAACACATGTCACCTTTTTGCTCTTTCAGTGTTTGAAATTAGTCCCACCACAAAGATCCATGGACTTGCAAAATGAATTAGAAAGTGCCACAAGTCACCA
Organism: Sequoia sempervirens; assembly: GCA_007258455.2. Lineage (NCBI taxonomy): Eukaryota > Viridiplantae > Streptophyta > Pinopsida > Cupressales > Cupressaceae > Sequoia > Sequoia sempervirens. Next base: position 23,951 of record VDFB02272479.1, on the reverse strand, counting down.
TCTCGTGGCTTTGTTGCTTGATACTAGGTCCCTCTTGAGCTACTCACGAGCTTGTGAAATGAATAAGATGTTGCTATGTGTCAACATCCCATACCTCCACTACTTGATTTGTTATTTAGTACAATCACTCCCGCAAACATGTAGAACCAATCAAAAACTACCAGATGTTATCCTTTTTGTGGTTTTGTGCCTTGAGATTTCTTCAATAAAATATTTATGAATTGCAGAACTAGAAAGTGCAAAGGGGAAAAAGATGGCAGGAGTGGAAATGGAAATTGGATTTGCAATTTTGGACTTTGTGTCCAAAAATTTGAAAAAGGTTTGAAGTCCCAAAAGAGGAAAAGGTCGAGGCTAGAGATGGAAAACAAACTTGGGCATTCAGATTAAAAGTTCAAAAGTGTAGTTGGGATTCAAAAGTCCAAAAGGATCATAGAAAAAAAAAGGACCAAGAGTCAAGAATAAAAATAAAAAATAGACATTTGACAAAAGATACAAATGTACGACGTAACAAGAATGAGGAAAGGAAAAGAAAAAGGAAATCGGGAATGGGAAACTAGAATGAACCTAGGCTTTGAACTGAAGTGTTTGTTTAGGGTCTAAAAACCTAAAAAGATTTGAAGGAAGAAAATGAAGGCGAGATTAGGGAATGGAGGCGGATTTGGACTTTGTCCAAAGTGTCTATTTAGGACCTGAAATTTCAAAAGAATTTTGGAAGAAAAGTGAAAAAGGAGAAGGGAAAATTCATTTTTTGAACACCTTTGCATTACGAGTTTTCTAGTACAACTTGGAAAGAAAATAATGTAACTATTAGAGGTCTTTTTTAAACATGATAACCATTTTGGGATCTCTTAGATCATTTTTTATTGATGGGTCATGCAAGAATAGAGGGTTGTCAGAAAGTGGTAGCAGTAAGCACTCTTTACATCATCATATCTGTTGTGGAGGTGGAAATACCAAAATGGGGTTTGACTTAGGTAAACCCTTATACAACACAACCATTTCTCTCCTCTCTTGTGTACATTTGATAGATTTGAAGTGGATTTGGGAAAGGATTGAAAGACTAATTGCAAGATCAAGCATCCAACCCTCACATGCCAACATATTAGGGAAAGTGGAATTAATCATTAACATCTAAAGCTCCGAAGCTGAGTCCAAAAGGAAAGAACCTACAAATAGTGACTATTTGAGATCTGACTTCTAATTCTAAAGATCTACATTTCCAGGTCTAGGGTGATAACATCCTTATCCAACCAATTTGAGCTCAGATTTATATGTCAAGTTCCTTTGTCTCTACACTCTACTATTTTGTGATCCCTTCCTTTGTTATAGTTTTTATACTTTTTTTGAAACCATAATAGTTTGTTGCAATTCAATAGTTAACTAGGTATACATTTGCATTATCAAAGCAAGTTAATTCATAATCAATCAACCACCCCAAAAAGAACCAAAAACCTGATCCACCATTCTAACTCTTCCACAACGGTTAGTAGCCAAGTGGGTGTTTGTGATCAATTTTGGTTCCTTTCAATATGATGTAGGAGAAAGTGTGATTTAGATCCTAGATCCCTTTTTCCCATATCACAATATGTATATGCTTGTATATATGTGTATATGTATGCATGCATGTATGTATGTATGTATGTATGTATGTATGTATGTATGTATGTATGTATGTATGCATATATATGTGTGTATTTATATGTATGTATGTATAGATATGTATATATGTGTGTATGGATATGTATATATGTGTTTTGTGTGGGTTTCAAGCAGTGTAGCCAACATATCACCGAACATGAGGTAGTTTGCACCAAGACTTGTGGTTGTGGGTTTCTAAGAAAAGTGATCAGAATGCCTCCACGAAGAAACCGTGGTGGTGGAAGAATGTTATTGTACCAAAAGAGGTTTTTAGAGCCCTGCAAAGACAAGTTCGAGCACTGCAAGAGGGGTTGCGTCGAGGGTTTGAGCCAAGAAGAGGAGATGAAAGTGAAGATGAAGTTGAAGATGAGGAGCAATTTGAAGAAGAACAAGATGTAGTAGATCCGGAGCAAGTCAAATTATTTAAGGCCATCTCTAAGATTGGGAAAAGGCCAAAGATCGATGTTTCTACAATTTCTAGAAATCTTAACCTAGAAGAGTTGATTGATTGGATCAACGATATGGAGGAGTACTTTGAGTATGAGGAGGTGGAAGATCCTGAGAGGGTCAAATTTGCAAAGACCAAGCTAAAGGGTAATGTGAATATTTAGTGGAAAGAGGCACAATTAGAAAGAAACCAAACAGGAAAAGAGAAAATAACCAGATGGGACCAGATAGTGGATAAATTAAAAAGGCAGTTCATTCCTGTGGACTATGAGCTAGATTTGTTGAAGAAGATACAAGGGTTGAAACAAGCGATAAAATCTATCAAGGAGTATATAGAAGAATTATATCGTGACCTGATTAGAACAGGCCATTCTGAGACCAACAAGGAAAAAATTTCTCGTTATGTAAATGGGTTGAAGCCGAGTATTCAAGAAGAGTTGGGCTGGTAAGAATGTTTACCATTGAAGATGCATGTCAGTTTGCTTTGAAGGTAGAAGAAAAGTTGAATAAAAGGTTTGAAAGCAAGAAAAGAGGTGGGAGTCATGGTGGAAAGAGTAGTGGACAATCATATGGAGCTTGAAATGAAGATCAAAAGAAGGGTGAAGGATCCAGTAGCAGTCAGAACTAGAAAGAAGATAACACATGTTGTCCTCGCAATCAAAATAATGGAGACCAAAAAGGAAGGGGAAGATCTGGATGAGGACTGAGAAGAGGAGGCTTCCGTGGAATCTGTTTTCAATGCGAAGAAGGACATAGAGCCTATGAGTGTCCTCAACATCAAGGGAGGAAAAATAGAAGACCTGAAGGTGATGCCTGAGTTGCCCATGTGGATGAAGATGCTCAATCTTCACATTTTGAAGATGTTGAAAGAGGAGAGGCCCTTGTTGTTAGAAGAGTCTTGTTGAATGAGGAGAAGGAACCATATCAAAGAAAGAACTTGTTTCGTACTCGAAGCAAGTGTGAAGGTAAAGTTTGTAATGCTATCATTGATGGAGGTAGCACAGATAATCTTGTTTCAAAAGAAATGGTCACTAAATTGCAGTTGGAGAGGAGAAAGAATCCCAAACCATACTGGATAGCATGGTTGCAAAAGGACCATAGGGCATTGGTCAATGACCAATTGATGTAGAGGAAGGACAAACAACATAAAAAAAACAAACCCAAAAGGCAAATCATTCTTGCATGTTCTTCATAGCTGCACCTAGGTGTACCTTCATTGCTTCTAACACAAGGATTCATTGAAAACTTTGGTTCAACAACCCTTGGAAAAGTGTAGAGACCAAAACAAACCTATCTAGTGACTTTAAGGGCTATGAACAACTCAATGTGGTGATACACAATACAATCCTTCATGAGAGCTACAACCATGCATTGTTCAATTCAAGAAAAATGACTTCAGTGGGTTAAGGTAGACCAATAAGAGCTTTCAATCCTTAATACAGACTTGGGAGACATTTCATCAACATCCTAAACATGATTCCCATGGGTTTTCAAATGCATAGATGCAATCTAGACTCCTACATGCTTGAACAACTACAATTCCTTAACTGTCTTAACACAATCCTCTTGGGATAATCAAAATAGGACTTAAATCAACCTTCCAAAATGTTCAAAATCCTTGATTTTGGTCTGCACACACCTTAAAAGAATTATTCAACACTTATCCCAACCAACCTCAGTGAAACCATGCAAGGATTTTAGCTACAAGCACAAAGTAGAGGATTTTTCATTATTTTTATACCCTGGGACAGCAAACTGTCCAAGTTTTCTCCCTCACACATGCAACCCAGAACCCACAAACTTGCAAGGTCAATCATCATGCTAATTTTTTTTTTCTCAAGGTTTCATTAAATTTGCATGATAGAAGCTTGAGATATCACATTTTGAAGGCTTACTACTTGCCCTAGCTAGGGTTTTGAGTAGTATCAAAAAAATTGCAATAACTTTCTTATAACTCAATGAAATCAAGTGCTACAAAGACAAAAATAAAGTAGATTCATAAGACTACACATTCCAATTGATTTTAGACCCTCATTTAGTCCATACAAGCCATACTAAATAGTATAAAATGATTGTAATGTTTAGAAAGTGTAGGAAAAAATCAATTTTAGTAAAAATGCCATAACTTTTAAAATATGCAACAAAAATCGATGTCGCAAAAACCAAAATAAACTAGATTCACATCTCCACGTTGTTCAATCACTTTTAGACCCATATATAGGTTGTATAGCTCGTACAAGAAGACAGAAAATGCTGCAACTCAGAAAAATCACTGTAAAAGCTTGCATGTATTCATCAAGACACCAAAAATCAACTCCTTGCATTCGACCATGCACACCTTATACATGCCCTTTCCAACAATTAAAAACATTTCCCAACTTGGTTTTAATGTTTCCTTGATTTTATGCCACTTGCCCAAAAGTTGCATGGCCATTTTTAGCAACTTTGACAATTTTAAGCAATTTTGGCAACTTTTAAACCCACGGCTCATAACTCGCCAAAAATGGATTAAATACAGTGAAAATCGTCATAAATGACCTTATTGACCCTTTAAACCCATTAATCACCTAAAAAACCCAAAAATACAAAATTAAAGCAAAAATGGAACTTCAGGTGCCCCTACACCAGTAATGTCTAGTAAAGTTTAAGATTGGTAACTATAAGGATGAGGTTTTGTGTGCTATTATACCTATGTATGCTTGTCATATGTTGTTAGGCAGACTGTGGTAGCTTTATCGACGAGCAGTGCATGATGGACATGCTAACAACTATTCCTTGACAAAGGATGGTGTTCATCATAAGTTGAAACCCTTGAGGGAGGCAGAAGAAAAGGTATGCAACAATGCAAGAATTTGTTTGGTTAATGGAAGAAAGTTCCTAGAAGGTATGAGACATGAGCATATGTCTTTTGCATTGATCCCTAGAGTTGATAAAGAAATACTAATGAGGTACCAGTAAAGGTTTCAGATTTGTTGAATGAGTTTCAAGCTATTATTTCTAATAACGTACTTGAACATTTGCCTTCAGTAAGAAAGATTAGTCATTAGATGGACCTGATTCCTAGATCCAGTTTTCCAAATAAGGAAACTCATCGTATGACTCTAGCAGAGAGTGAACAATTGAACAAACAAGTGCAAGAGTTGTTATGGAAGGGATTGATTAGAGAGAGTTTGATTCCATGTGCAATACCTGCAGTGTTAGCATCAAAGAAGGATGGGGAATGGCAAATGTGTATAGATTCTAGAGCCATCAACAAGATCACCATCAAGTATAGATTTCCCTTGTCGAGAATGGATGACATTATGGATTGTTTGACTGGAGTTGAGTACTTCGCGAAGATAGATTTGAAGAGCGGATATCACTAGATCTAGATTAGAGAAGGAGATGAATGAAAGACAACCTTTAAAACCAAGGAGGGCTTGTACAAGTAGTTAGTCATGCCTTTTGGACTAACCAATGCACCGAGCACATTTATGTGGCTTATGAATGAGGTATTGAAAGAATTTTTAGGAAAATTTGTTATTGTTTATTTGGATGATATTTTGATTTTCATTAAGACATTGGAGGAGCACCCAATGCATATCTGAAGAGTTTTTGAGAAGCTAAGAGAGGAGAAGTTGTTCATTAATTTGAAGAAATGTAGTTTTGTGAAAAGAGAGTTGTTGTATCTAGGATTATTTGTCTTAGCAGAGGGTCTTAAAATGGATCCAGAAAAGGTGAGAGCTATCATTGAATGTCCTACCCTAAGGAGTGTTACAAAGTGAAGGTCATTTCATGGTCTAGCAATTTTTTATAGAAAGTTTATTATGAATTTCAGTAGTATTTGTGCACCTCTAACTAAAGCAATGCGAGGGGATAGAAAGGATTTTAAATGGACTGTAGGAGCAACACAAATTTTTGATATGTTGAAGAAGAAAGTCATAGAGCAACCTATTTTAGAACTTCCAAATTTCAATAAAGTCTTTCAAGTAGATTGTGATGCTAGTGGCACTCCCATAGGAGTTGTTTTGAGTCAAGAAGGTAAGCCTATTGTCTATTTTAGTGAGAAGTTGAATGATGCTAAGAAGAAATATTTTGTCTATGATCACGAGTTTTATGCTATAGTTCAGGCTTTGAAGAAGTGGAGACACTATTTGTTGCCAAAAGAATTTGTTTTATATATTGATCACCAGGCTTTGCAGTATCTAAATAGTCAAGGAAAGTTAAATCAAAGGCACTTAAATAGTTCTATGAGAGAGAATCTAATCAAGGAGAAGCATAGTGGAGGATTGGTTGGACATTCCGATCGAGATAAGACCATTGCTCTTGTTAGTGAGAATTATTAGTGGCCGCAGTTACAACAAGATGTGAAGAAGTTTGTGCAGAGTTGTAGAGTATGTCAGATGGAAAAATGAACATATCAGAATACTAGATTGTATCAGCCATTACCTGTACCTAAGAGGCCATGGGAGGACATTAGCATGTATTTTTTTCTTGGATTTCCAAGGACACGGAGAGGGCATGATTCCATATTTGTGGTGGTGGATATATTTTCAAAGATGGCACATTTCATTCTATGTCATAAGACCAGTGATGCTGTTCATGTTGCAGAGTTGTTTTTCAGAAAGGTGGTGAGACTACATGGTCTACCAAAGAGTATAGTTTCAGATAGAGATACCAAATTTGTTGGTTATTTCTAGAGGACATTATGGAAGAAGTTAAAGATAGATTTGAAGTTCAATTCTGCACATCATCCATAAACTGATGGACAAATGGAGGTGGTGAATAGGAGTTTGGGTAACCTACTATTTCTAGAGGACATTATGGAAGAAGTTGAAGATAGATTTGAAGTTCAATTCTGCACACCATCCACAAATTGATGGACAAATGAAGGTGGTGAATAGGAGTTTGGGTAACCTACTAAGATGCTTAGTAGGAGATAAGTCCAAGGGATGGAATTTAATTATACCACAGGTATAATTTGCTTACAACAATTCTGCTAAGAGCACTAGTAAATCACCATTCTAGATTGTGTATGGGAGTAGTCCAAGAACTGCTTCTGAACTGAGAAATATGGATAAGGGGGAGAAGAGTGGTGTTGAGGCTGAAGATTTTGCTGAGCACCTAAAGAATTTGTATGAAGAGGTGAAGAAACATATCAATAAGATGAACTCACAATATAAGGCTAAGGCAGATCAAAAAAGGAGGTATAAGGAGTTCTAGGTAGGAGATGAAGTCATGTTTCATTAGTGAAAGGAGAGGTTTCCAGTTGGTACATACAAGTTAAAGATGAAGAAGTTTGGACCATGCAAGATCCTGAAGAAGCATGATTCAAGAAATGCATATGAGGTAGAGTTGCCTGATGAAATTCATATTTCACCTGTGTTTAACATTTCAAATTTAACAGAATATCATAAAAGAGGAATTGGTGAAGAAATAATAGAAGCACAATGGAACATTCCAACATCTACTTCAGAAAAGGAGGAGATAGAAGAAATTTTGGATAGTCCTGGGTAGAAGCACAAGAAACAAACAATATGCAAAGTACTTGGTGAAATGGAGAGGAAGGCCTGTTGAAGATTCATCAAGGTTGTCTAAGGCTGAGGTTAACCATCTTGGTTTCCCTCTAACTCCTAAGAAGTGATAGGGTCACTTTTCAAATTACCCTAGGTGTCTGATGCAGGAGCATCCAGTGGTGTAGGGACAATCTTGCATCACCCAAAAAGAAATGTTTTTCCTTATTTAATTTAGTTTTTTTGAGTCTCATGATGGAACTTAAGGGGTGTAAGATAGTCAGAAATCAGAAAAGGTGAAAAATGGTCACTTGCTATTTTTAGTAATTTGGCCTAAATGGGCTCGTATGGACCTGAAAATTTACCCCAAGGAGCAGAACTGAAAAAATATTTTTGATGTTGAAAGAATCATCTCAATACCCTATACGGTTTGGGAGATATTAAAGTTTTCATCCCGAGAAAATTTTCCAATGCAACTTCAAATTCAAAAATGAAAACCTTAGAGGCCCTAAAACAACTTGAAAAGTTGACAAAATGATCTTCGATGTTTCAATGGCGTAGAACTCTTCGAGAGCTTTCCAATGATATACTATAATAGAAAATCAGATTCTTGGATTAAAAGTTATAGCCTCGTGAAGCTACCCCACTAAAAAGTAAATTTCATTAAAATATCTTCCTAGGCAAGAAATCAAACATCAAGACTTTTGGCGCCAAAACAAAAGGGAAAGTTACACTTTCTAGAACATTCTAGGATAGTTATTGGGTAAAATAAAAGGGTTAAGTGGAGGTTGTAGAAGGTGGCTTCATTAGTGCAGATTATGGCTCTGAATAATAGTTTTTCTTTTAGAGTTGATTTTGTTGTAATGAATCAAGCCCATGAGGCTGTAGCATTGTAAGTTCTAAATCTGTAATTTCCTTTTTTGAAAATAATTGAAAGTGGGTTATTTTTTATCTCGCATCTTTTGTGTTAGTATCTATTGTTGTGTTTTGTGTGGGTTTTAGGCAGTGTAGCCCTCATCAGTATATATGTATATGTATGTATATATGTATGCACATATACACACACACACATAATGTGAACATATGCATACAGGTATATAATATCATATTAAAATAAAACCACTAACTAACCATTAATTCATTTTTATTGTGTTGAATGTTATAAAATTGATAGTAAAATTATTTATTCTTATTGCTCTAGCCTTGGTAATTTCAAGATTCTTAAAAGTATGTTAGGAGGTTGGTAAGACCAGGTCTAGTAGCAGTCCCATAATTTATTAATCCATGTTTAAATATTGCATCTTGACCATAGTACTCACACAAAACTTGTGTAGAATTATGTATTTAGTGATTCTTCCTTAACCACATTATCAATAGTTATATAAGTTAGATTCAACAACCATAAGATTATTAAAGCTTAAATTATTTGAAAGATAAGCAAAATCAATTACAAACACTCTTTACACCACTACATCATGCTTCCAAAGATGGACAATTTTATTTAAAATAATGACATAGAATTCAATAAATTCATAATGTATATAAAGCTACCCAGCGCATAAATAGGTGTTATTGTGGTAACTAAAGAAATTACTTTGGCTAAAGCTATGTATTTGAATTTCTACATAGTTAACTATTTGAATTATCTCTTTGCTACTCCTTGATATTAAATGATGATGCATTTAGATACATGTTTGGTAGGAATGCATTTTGTTAGTAACATTAAAATAACATAGATATTCATGCATACCAACCACATTTAGCTAGACCCTTTGTGATGGGTCAAGCTTTCCCTATGGAGTAGCATGGGGAAGATTATCACTTCATGGTATGGTCGAAATCATCTTGATGACACTCTCTCTTATTTGATTTGTGAAGGAAGATATTTAAAAAGGATTTTTCATTGTAAAACCTGGTCACATTATAAATATGTACTATTTATTTAATTGTGAACAGGAACTACTATGGTAAAGGCTAAGTCCTTGTGAAAATTGAGCACTGACTCAATTAAAAATATTGGTTATTGTTGTAATTAAAAGCTCTCGTAGGTAGACGACTCATTTGAATTTATATTTTCATTGGTATTTATTGTTTTCATTCAACTGCATTTTTTTGTGATGCATGATGAAGTTTTGATTAGTTGAAATTATATGTCTAAGACTTCATTATGAGAACAAACAACATGATGATATTTGTATTTTGGTACATTGTTATGTGATGTTGATGTTTAATATTATTTTTACATGGTAACAGTATTATCTAATGGAGTAGTATTACATAGTCAACAAAATTTCCTCCTATAGAAACCTATAGAGGTGTATTTAACCAACAAAGACTTATACAAGAACTTATGATTGAATTGTACACAAAATCTAATGAAGGGTACTCCCCTTACAAATCCAAACCCACAAAGATAACAAAGAATGAATAGTCAAAATTACAAGGATTCACCAACATTCTATTATCTCCAAAAAAATGATATTACAACCTTCAAAAAATTACAAACTACCACTATATGGGATTTTTTGTTACACAAATCTACAAATTAGAGTCACAATCTACTCTACTCTCCCCTGCTCTAAAACCCCCATTCACATTCTTTATTTGGAATGTGTAACTACCCCAATATCTTCTGGAAAGTGTAACCTCCTCAAGAAAATATTTCAAATTTTTTATTAATTTTGGTAGTACAACTTCCTAGGATCGTAACTTTTGATCTAACAGTTGGATTTTTAATTATAATATATTGTTGGAAAGCTCTTGAGGAGATGCTTGTCCATAAAATAGTACTTAAAGGTATATTTTGATTTTTGGCCGATTTTTTAGCCCATTCGGAGCCTCTAAGTGCTTCAAATTTGACTTTAAATATTTTTAACAATATTTTGGAAATTGAAATTTTAATATCTCACAAATGACAAATGATATTGAAGTGATTTCTTCACCATTGGCTTCAATTCACCATTTCAAAGGTCTATGCAAGATTTCATGTCCATATGAGCATAAATACCAACTTACTAAAAATAGTAACCCTACCAAATTTAGCCCTCATTGAAAAGGAACACCATTTTTTTGGGTGATGCAAGATTGATCTTACACCCTGGATGCTCCTACATCAAAATCATATCCTTTAATAGTAAATAAGATGACTTATATTGTTAAAAATATGTTAGATGCAATGTTGTGATTTAGAATAATTTGTAGACTTTTCTCTATAATTCAAAAAACTTTCTTATGAAGGTCAATATGTAAATAGTTTTTTCACTAAACTTAAATATCTTGAAGCCTTTCCTTGTGATGTTAGTGAATGTTTATCTCTTAGCTAGAAGCACAAATGCTAATATCCATACTTGTGGTATTTCTAATCTCACCAAGATAATCAAATTCATCAATGAGCATCATGCCATGCAAAAAATTACCAAACTCTAAGTGAATCATCAAGCTCCCAAATACCCTAAAACTAAGTAAAAATCTACTAAGATATATAATTTTAGTTATTGAAAAACACTACATCCATTCTCCTTATCATACTTGTCTTCAAAAATGTTGATATCCCCACCCATTGCCCAAAATTATCATTTCCTACAAGCTTGGTCATATTGCTCCTCAATGTTCTTGAAAAAATCAAGTTTCCAAAGACATATATACCACTAATGTAGTGGTGTGGTGGGATGTTGTCAATGAAGATGAAGATATTTACAACCAATAAGGCATTTATGAATAATTACTTGAAGAAGTAGAAGATTAGGATGTATAAATTATTAAAAATGAGGAAGATGATGAACTCATGAACCTTGTAGATGACTTGTAACTTCCAAGCACAATGATGAATATGACTTGGGATAATAGAAGTTAAGGAAGAGGGCCTCCTTTTACAAGAAATCCATTTAGTGGAGGAAGTCATTCACCTTTTATGGACAACTCCAACATCTACTATACATGATTTAATCCCAAAACCATTAGCAAAAGATGAAGAATGGTTAAATAAACCAAAACAACTTATAATATTATGTGGAATAACAATTGATGAGCTCAAACAAAAGAATATCATGATTCAAAAAACATCAATTATGAAACAAAAATTTTCAATGAATTTGAAGAGGAATGCAACACAAATATGTAATGCCCTTCTCATTTGTAGCCTTGAGTTGAGGATCTCGACATCATTTCTCAACTATGTATCAAGGGATACATCTAGCTCTTGCTTGTGCTCATTGCCATTGGAAATTTATATTGTGCATTAATATTATGCCATGTTTAAATGTTGTCATGGCTATATGATGTTTTAATGCATTATTTTATATGTGATATGACGTACCCTATTGGGTGATTTCTATGTGCTTCAACTATATATAAATTGAGCAGGTACATTTGACATGTGTGTTGAGTGGTTACAGGTACATGGTTATTTATCCACCTAGCTACACAACTTTGAGTTATTCCCCAATGATGGTTATATTCAAAGATGTCACATTGGGCTCCTCCCTTGCTATACACAATCGTACTCGATTCGAGTATGATATGTGTTGTGAGTTACCTATGTTAACTTGGATATGAATCAGAGGCGATTTTGGAGTTCATTCATGTTGTGAATTGTTGAAGATTTCTTGATTTAAATTTAATGGTTTAAATTTCTAGATTGCTTGTAGATGAAATTTCTAAGAATTAAATGATAGTTTAAATTACTTGTTGATTGTAAAAATATTGGATGAGTTAAAAGACTGCTTTTATATCTAATGTGTTATTTTTGCGCTTTGGCAAAAGGAGAAAAATGAAAATTAAGTTAAGCTGTTTTTTTTTTTAAATTATCTTAATTATGGGGTTGCATATTGTGCTTTCATCGTTATTTAAATTGTGAGAATTAAATGAGGTTGAATGTTTATTTGCTTTCAATTATTGAAATGGAAACAATTAGGAAAAGTAAATTAAATTAGGAAATTGGAAGAAATCTTAAAGAAAAAGAAATGGAAAAGGGTCAAAAATAGAACAAAAGAAAAGAGCAGTCTTTTTTTGTCAATTTTCCCGTTTTGGAAGAAATGGCTCTCCAAACCCTCTTCATGGAAAATTTGAATTTTGGGGAACTTGTGCTCATTTTGAATTTGAAAATCTTGGGAGTGGATTGGTTGGGATAGGAAATGGATTGTGAATGCTTTGGGTGTGATCTCTTCCTCTCTCATGTGGAATTTTGCAAGTTTTCTTCATGTTTCTTGTGTCTTCAAAATGAAGGTATTATTTTCATTTATCCCTCCTTTCATTATGTTTATTCATATGGATATCATGCTCACCCTTAAGGGAGCACATGGCTTGCCTTTAGGTTCCAATTTATGCAAAATGAAAGATTTTTTTTTTTAGGTTCTCCATTTTGTGCCCTCATAATGCCCAAATTTTTCAAAATGCTCAAAATTTAAAATTGACTTCATAGAATAGGTGTTGCGAATTTTTGGAGCCAAAGGGTACTTTTAATTTTTTGAAATTTTTGAAGTTTGAAAATTTCAAAATTGAAGGTCTCATCAATGGAGCATGCAAAATTTTTAGTTTTTTTCATGCAAAAACAAATTGTAAAATTTGAACTTTGAAACTAAATTTGAATGCTTTGTAATGGGTGATTTCATGTATCCTTCATGGTTTTTCATAAGGATTGATTTAAGATTATGTTAAAAAAAATTGAGCCAATTATTTTATCTTTTTTCATGCCACATTCAATTTTGGGAATGTGATGAAGCTAGGATGTAGGTGTCGGAGAGAAGTATGGGAGTGGCTTTCGACGTTTGTCAGGGCACAAAGGGGCCCAAGGATATCTTGTGTGGAAGTCTCTTAATTAAGTGATAACCAATGAAAGACGTGGGAAATTAAAATGAATTGAGATGATGGCGCCTCGTCATGCTTGGAGTGCTTGCATATACTCAGGATGAGTGTGGAATACATGCCTGCTTAGGGAGCATTGGACTTGTAAGGTTGAGTAACCTCGTCTCTTGTGAGAGGTGTTCTTGATTCTACTTGGCTAAGTCTTGAGGCCTTTGCGATGACACTCTCTACCCCCTCTCTAGGATCTAGTCCTTATGCCCATTGAGTTGGTCTTGATAAGATGTTGTGCCTCATCCTTTTGATGTCTTTGAGTGACTTTTACATGCCTTATATATTTCGTGTATTCTTAGTGTTTAGTGTGAGTGTAAGCCTACCCTTGTGTATATTGTGTGTGTTTGTTTTGGCCCATGTGACTATCGCCTAGCATAGTGGGAGTGGATATTTTAATTTCACATGGTAGAGTGGCGTACCATTGTTGGTGATCAAAGTTCTTGGATGCTTTGTTGGAGGATTCTTGGATATTGTCAAAGTGGAGGTTGTCTCCTTGCTTTTAATTCTCAATTTTATTTGATGTATATGCATAATTTAGTACTTTGAGTCCTCTTTGTCATTGTAATTTTGATTTTGGAACATCCCTAGAGGATGTAATGTAATCATGCCACATAAGTGGTACCAGTGATATAGTTGCTTCTACGTGCCTCAATGTTTGAGTCGAGCACACATGCCATCTTGAATTCTTGTTAAGTTTTTTATGTGGTTTTGGATAAAATAAAATTTGATCACTTTTCCTTTGGGTTTAAAATGAGAGTTTAGTTTTTAAATCATGTAACTGATGTTTGAGTCTCTAGTAATCTTTTGTTTTGTGTGTATAGTGCGTCGTTGAGAACTGCCTCATTGAGGGAGCTTATAGGGGTCTCCAAGTAGCCTTCATGGGGTCATGAAGTGTGGAAGACATTTCCCTTCACCCCTAGTGTGGTTGGCCTAGTGTGGGAGTACCTTGTGGCCTTCCTAGCCCTTGGGAGTGTTCTCCTTCACGACCTTGTGTGAGGTGGGATCAGGTGTTTAGGACTGCTTCCTTGTAGTTATTGAGAGTCTATAATGTCCTGGGGACCAAACCCTAGCTTGGATTTGCTCACTTTTTAAGACTAGTGTTAGAACAAGACTTCAACGCCTAACAAGCACTCCAACGCCAATGAGGGACTCCAATGCTAGACTAGGACTCTAACGCCAAACTTGGACACTTGAGCACTCACACTAGTGTCCCCTTTAGGCACTAGTGTCCTTTGGTGCCTAATTTTCATCATTTTATTATCTGATTGTGTTTTCCATATATTTCTTGGGGAAACCTTGGGTACAAAAGTTGGTCCCCTTGGCCTTGAGAGTATTGCTAGGTTGTTTCATCAACAAGTGTCATACATAAAGTTTTATGGCATCTCCTTTCTTTGGGAAGTGTGTTGTTTCCTAGATGTGACCATTGTTGTTCTAGTTAATGGAGGGTTTGTACCTCTTGGTCAGGCAACCTCTTGTGAAGGTTTTCCTTGGTGTTTAGTGTCTCTTGGGGTGGATTGGAAGTTGATGATTCCTTCATCCTACCCTTATGTCAGGTTGCGAGAGAACATGATTGTGGGTTAGTACCCAATCGTCATTTGGGTGTTGTCTTCACTTTTCTAGGGTCATCATAGAGGTGTAATCTTGTGATTATTTAGTCTTTCATTGGTGCCACCTTTCTTGTGCAATGGTGAAGTTGTCCATGTGTCTTGTTCCCTTGTGTTTCACACAACACTTGTGTGCACATTGTTGTTCCAATGCAATATGTTGTTACATCTTCATTGTTGTTGTCGTTTCAAAAAAATTGTTACATCAAGTTTTGTCCTAGGTGTGTAGGCTTGGGGCATTACAAAGTAACTTGATAATCATATTAAATTTTGAAGACAAGAATGTACATAGTGTTCCTCTTAGTATGTAAGAATGATACAAGAGCAATAGGGAAAAGAAGAATACCATCCTAAATTAGTGAAAAATAAAAGAATAGGAAGATAAGTTCCCAACACAAAAAAATTCTCTACTTCAAACCTAGAAAATTGTATATTAGTATTGTTTGCACTGCCACCTCCATATGAAGAACCAAGGCCATAGTATATCATAGCATTAATCAATGGAAGCTATGGATGGTTTATTTTAGTTAAAATTAATGGAAAAGTGTATGACGCATAAATAGATACCGAGACACCTCTTTCTTTGTACAAAGCACCTATACTTCATAATTATAAATAATTAAAAAAGAATAATGTGTACAAAAGTTTTGATATCCAAGGTAAAAAGTTTACCCATGATAAATATAAACATCAAGAGATTATAAATATTGAGGGAAATATATTCAAAATGTGATTTCCTTGAGTGAGCAAAAATGCTTGTAGAGATCCTTATAGGAGGAAATATATTCAAAATGTGATTTCCTTGAGTGAGCAAAAATGCTTGTAGAGATCCTTAGATGTCTATTCTCGTTATGGAAGCACCAATAGATGTGCATTGTTTAGCATACGAGAAGAATGAGTTAATAACCCTAGATTAGTCTATGCCTCAAAATAATTACCCTATACTATTCAATATCTCAGTTAGATAGTGACTAGATATATTTATTGAAAAATAAAAATAGAGAAAGAGATATGTTCTAAAGACCCACAAAATATTTGGAACAAATCAATACTAGAAATGAAAATTAAAATAGAATAAAGGGAGTGTATGAAGGTAGGAAAGAAAATTACTATCCATTCTCATGATTACCCAAATATAGAGAAGGCTATCAAGGAACTCAAAGAATCAAGTTTTATTAAGCCTTCAAAATCTCCTTTTTATTGTTATGCTTTCATGGTTACAAAAAATTCAAAATAAAAAGGGGGAAAAAAGAGAATGGTAATCAATTACAAGCCCTTAAATAATCTCACCGAGCAATTTCCATACAAATTCTAGATAAGAGCTATTTATTGCAAAACATTGCTAACTATAAATGCTTTTCTTAGTTTGACTATAAAAACTTGGTTTTTATTAGATTCCTGTGAAGAAAGACTTGATCAACATAAGATTGCATGCAATTGTCCATTTGGGTATTATGAATGATGATGAATGATCTTGTTTATTTTTAAGAGCATATGGAAAAAATTTATAAGGGAGATTCATGATTTTTATATATTTACATTTATGATATTTTGATTTTTAGTAAAGACTTGATCTCAAACAACTTTATTACTTGGCCAAAAAAAATGAAATCATGCTTTCAATTAATAAAATGCAATGGTGTTAGTCTAGCTACAAGTTTATAAGAATGATAGATAATTATTGTATTTTAGATGCCCAAATACATATAAATGACAAAATTGCTCAATTTCTAGATCAAATGGACAAGAAGCAACTTCAAGAATTTCTTGGTATGATCAATTATGTCAATATTTTCTACCATTATTTAGGAAATGATCAAGAACCCCTACACCAATTACTAAAGAAATATGGACACATTTAGGAACTTATGCAAACCTTAGTTGTTAGACAAATCAAAACCAAGATAAATAATTTGCCTATATTACACGTTCCCTCTATAAAATATTGTGTTTTATATATTGATGCTTCTAACTATACATTAAGAGGAGTTCTTTGTTTCTTGAAAGATTCTTAGGAATTCATCACTAAATATACAAGGAGAGTATTTTCCAAAGATGTGAGGAAATGGATCTCTTATGACAAGGAGATTTACAGATTCAAGAAATCTCTAGAAAAAATTACTCTTAAACTAATGCATCTCTACCATTTTGTTGTCAAAACAAATTGTACCAAATTCCTTACTTTCAAAGAGAATGACCATGGAAGAAAAGACATAAGAAGAAAATATATGAGATGGTAAGACTACTTCAATAAATTCAATTACAAGGTAGAGAATATTAAAGGCATTAATAATATCCTTGTTGATTGGTTAAGTAGAGATCTCCTAGCTACTATGATGAATAGATCCAATCCTCTTGGTATATATTGCTTTAGGATGATTAATTTAAATTTTAACACATTGCAAAGACATGTAAAGCTCCATGTTCTTAGACTAGGAGTAATAAAAGATATGCCACCTTTTCATAGTAAGTATCCCATTACTTAAAGTCCATTGGTGTTGCCAAAATATCTAAAATAAATATCATGAATCAAGAAGAAATAATCATCTTATGAATACAGACAAATCTACAATATCTAGGATTCATATGCTTTATTAGGAGACCAAATTGGATGTGGAAGATAAGAATTGCCTACAAAATATTATTAAATTGTATAAATCTATGAAGAATTTTGAACGACCATTAATAAATCTTGAAGATTAATTCTAGGAACAATTGGCAATTGGTACCATTATCAAGAAAATGTTGAGTTGGGACTCTCTTTTAAACATAAACCTCCAAAGTAATGACTTGGATATTGATTGGAATATAAAATCATTTTCAAATTAAAGCACTATTCCATTCAATGACTAGAGTTGACATTTTTGATGAAGTAGAAGACATGTGGTGAACACAAAAAATATGTGAAAAATCATCCTCATCTGATAGTAACATTATCCCCTCATGAATAAAGTAACTTTTGTAAAAGTGAAAGGACTAACAATACTGAAAATTTGGCATGGCAATCCTCCTTTTCACTCTAAATGGTTTAACCAATATATTATGTAATATTCAAGATTACCAAATCTTTAGGTTAGTCGCTCGTTATAAATAAGGCTCCCTTAGAGTCATTTGGTAGTAATTGGTTTAGAAAGAGTCTTATTGTGTGATTCTAGAATCAATTGGATGCTCTTCTCCTACACCTAGCATGTCTTGAGAGTCAAAACTTGCTCTATAATTTTGTAATTGAATCCCTTTAAGCTTTTTTTAAATAATAGTTGAAGGCATAACCATTCGACCAACAAGCTTTGTTATTGTTTACTCACTTCCACCCAACTGCATGACTTCTACATATATACAAATTTGCATGTACACATTTGTGTGGATAAATGTATGTACATATACATATATACATACATGTATATTTGCGTATATAGATACATACATACATATACATGCACACACGTGTATGTATATACATTTACACAAACATATAATTCCATGATATAAAAACCTAAGCTAAGATTTTATATATAACATAATTTTAAAACCCAAGCTAATTGCAATCTTGTCAAATAATATTATTAATATTGGTCCATCAACTAAATTAAAATCATATGACCTAAAAACCTATGTTATTTATCAAATAATATTATTAATGCCAATCTTTCAACTAAATTAAAATTATATGTTCTAAAAATCTATGCCACGAACTTATAGTTTAAAGTTATAATTTAATAACCCATATAATCAAACTAATATCTAATGGTAATTGGTAGTGTTTAGTTTTATTGAAAATTCATTCATGCATTAATGAACAATGCACTTAATAGTACTAGAATGACAATCTTTGGGAGTGTTGTCCAATGGGTTGGATTGGGTGTTGATCTCTCAAGCATTGATGTAGCATACCCAATGTTTACCCAACAATTTTCACCTATGTTTTAACTCAAAAAGTGAATAACACAAGTTCCCAAAAACATGGAAATAATTTTTTTCCTTTTCAATAACACAATTGCACATTGCATAAATATTTTCCACATATCATTGCATAAATGAAATAACATTACATAATTCAGAGTAGATGAAATTCATCTTTTCAAATACATATTACAATTGATCCATGATCATGTTCATATACAAATTCATAACTTACAAGAGTTCAAGATCAAGGTGTCCTCATTTGTATCACGTTCCTTTTGTTCCACAAGCCTCGATTACTGACTACAAGAGGGAGAGCATCACACAAGCACTTTTCCTCCAACCACAGACTTAAGCAATCCCTCACACATCTCCTAACCGGTAGATGGCACTACCTTTAAATGAAGAGTTTGGTATGGAAACCCTCTAGAAATGCCTACTTGAGCATGGTGTTGTGTCCTACATAACTAGTACTACCATACAACATATGGATACCTGCCTACTATGCATGACACTCCTAACTAGCTATGCAATACTAACTCACAATGAACTGACAAAGTGTATTTAGTGACTTCTACACTTACTTTGGCCAAGGTTTTCATGGAACAGTGTCGTATGTTCACCCACCCCCTTGCTTGACTTGGAAACTCTACTAACTTGTGAATAACTCCTCCCTTGGTTTGACCCCAAGGTTCAAATATCATAAAAAAGATTTCATTCAAAAGTGATAACACACTTACATAGATCTATCTGACCAATTAGGTTTGACCCAACCTCTTGAATACCCTGTTACATACTCGTAACAATCTAGGACTGGCAACTGCCCCTCATGGGAGTAACAACTCTCCTAGTTCATACACAATTAGTTAATACTGATGACACCATGTCATTGACTGGATTCATCTGGTCTCAATCTTAAACACGATCAATATGTCGATATGTATGATAATTCAAAATTAAACATGATTTGAAGATTACTTCTTCGTATTGAGTTTCACACTCATTGTTGTCATATCTAGTATGGCTCCATCCTTCTAGGATGCCATAACTAATCTGATTAACCTTGATATTAAATATCATATAAAATCTTATGTTTATAGTAATGTCCAATAATAGCAAATTAATATGTAATAATCTATTTAGCTTCTAGTAAATTCAATTAAGAACCTTTCAACTAATCTCCAATTTCCGCATGGTTCTTTCCAAGTTATCCTTTGCATCATTTATATAAGGTACCTACGTTTGTATGTTCATAAATAAGCATATATCATTTCCCTAAATATGACACATATATTCACATGCTTAAAATGTATGTTAAGTTCATATATCTAATCTAGAGGACATTTTCAGCTAGAGAGGAGTTTGTGCTTCCGCACCTTAAAATCTCCTTGCATTATGGCTTTGGTTTTCCACGACATAAAATCCTCTCCTTTAAGATTAGAATACCATGAATAGGTATAGACTCTTGGTCGAGTGTAAGATAATAACATTTAAAAAGGTAATTAGAATGTATATATCACTAGCACATTTTGTTGAATGAACAAGAGTACTAAGACGGGGAGGGGGGGTGAATCAATTGTAGCAAATTAAAACATCAAAACCCTCAATAGTAATCAGATCCACATGCATACATTAAGCCCTTATTCTGTTAAAGTAATTAATCATGAAATGCAAATAACAAAAACTGAAATAACAACACCACACACAAGAGAACACCAGATTTACGTGGAAAACCCAATGAGGGAAAAACTACAGTGAGGATTAGCTCACAATATAAGTAATTGCAAAACCAGTACAAGGGCTCACTGCCAGAATAGGACACACTGTCCAAAAAGGCACATAGCCACAACTCACTACCACAGAAAGAAATACAATAAGATAGAAGATAAATGTTACACAAAGAACAACTTATCAATGCAACAAGGAATCCACCACAATTGCTTCAACACTTTCGCAACCTTGTATGAAAGATTTCAGACACCTTCAACTCACTGCCTTCAGGAATCCAACACTTGAAATTCACACTGCTCTGCTCAAATTCACATCACTCGCATAGATCTCACATTTAACTTGCTTCTTTATTACATCTCATAACAACACCACTCTTATTTATATCAACCTCAACCTTGAAAATATTCTCCAAAGTTGGCAACTATCTGTTACACTTACAAATTCAAATTAGGTCGACACCTAAACATTCCCACAGTGGATTAGGAATGAAGGCAACCCATATAAATCCTTAATTAGGACCCAAATTAATCCTAACACACTTTCATAAACTTCACATGTAGTGCTAACACAAGGTCAGACAATACCCGTGCTAAACACCATAACACATTAAGTACATGCTTATTTAAATCAATATGAAACTTCCGGACAACAAAATTCACTTGAACATGATTTAGAATAATCCTTGAACCACCTGAGATCCAACAAAGACTTTATCCAAACTCGCATCATAGAAATACTCCAGCCCAGAACATCCGATAAACCTTATTCACACATTGACACATGAAACACACACTGTACTACACCAAATCAAATGAAACCTTGAATTTTGAAAGATACAAACATTATAAGTGTTGGTGTAAATAAAATCTTGTACCTAGTTAATTAATTACTAGGGAACTTATTTACATGTTAGTTAAGTTTACTTAGGTCCTAGGAAGGAATATTTCTAGAAGGTGTTAGTTCTCATTAGTTGTTATCTTATCTTTTGACTTGTAACACGTGAACCTAGGTAAGTGTGATTAGTTGTCTCATGTCATATGATTAAGACACTTGTCATAATCCTATGACATCTTGTATCTCACCTTGGCTATATAACCAAGGGGTCTCTCTCATTGTACAACAACACATATCAATTGAATCATATTAATAAGAATACAATTTATTCTTGTCACATTCTATTCTCTCTCTTTGTGCTTTCCATTTGGTCTCAAGATCTTGGCAATCATAGCCAATTCTAAGATGGTATCAGAGCGGATTGGGTGCCATTGGATAGTCTTTTTTCTGAAGAGAGGTGGTAAATCTTGAAAATTTGAGTATGCTCTTCTCTTGCATCATATGATGATATGGAGAATTAGAAAAACTTGATAGAAATACCAGATTTGGGGGGAGGGGGTTCCATTTGTGGCTCTTTATTGCAATTTTATATCGGAGCCTGTTGATGCAAATCTAAGCTCACCATTGCATTCAGAGTGTTCGAGAAAGTCAATTTTTCCTTTTGTTTCGTCCAAATTGGACATATGAGGCCAAATTTATGAGGGTTTGAAGCTGAAGAGTGGTTGCCAAATCTAGAAGGTAGCTGCAATTTTGGAGCATTTTGGGTCAAATCCGACCCTACCATCGTGTCCAAAAAGGCCAAAAACGCAAAGATCGAATGTCAATTCGTCCAAATCAGAGAAAGTTGTCCGGTGAGGCAATTTTCTTTTTTCCCAAGGAGTCATATGGCCCCCAGGTCTCTATTTTATTGACAAAAATTATTGTTTGTGGCTTCGTATACTGCACAGAGCAAGTACTAGGTACCGCCACCCTGCACAACCACCACGCGGTGGTGTCCTATCTGCTCGCCTTGCCACATAACAACGCGGGTCACATCGACCTTCTCAAAAAAATTGACAATCACCTTATAATCCGGTGGCATGTTCTTTCAAAATAGTGGCAAGTTCATTTAAATCGGTGACCACTTTGGAATCCGACAACAAAAGATTCCAAAGAATATACCTCAAAGATTTCGCAGCATATTCTACGAATATTTCGTTAGGACGCCTATGAGTTGTGACGTTCGTTTGAGCGTCAAATTTAAGCTCCTGCAGGACGATGATGACCCCTTGGTCGTCAAATTTAACATCGTCAACTGTTGACGTTAGCCTACGTCAGTAGTGATGTCAACATTTCATTTGGATTTTATGCCCCCCTCACCGTTTGAGTTTTGATTTTTGAAGGTGATTTCCAAAAGCTCATAACTTGTGCTCACGACCTCCTTTTTACGAGCTTTTTTTTTATTTGGGCTAGAATTTCATGCTCTTTGTAGTGGTGCAATTAGATTTTGGTTTTGGTGTCTGGTTTTTCCAAAAATTATAGATTCTCACAGGTGTTGCTACTTCGTCCTCATTTTGGGAACTTTGGGAGCTCAAATCTTACTTCTACGGTAACATTTTTTGGTGCAGTTTTTCTTGAAAGTGCATAATTTTTTTTGTACTTTTCAGTGGTATAATTAGATTGATCTTATTTTGTACCAAAAATTGTACTTGATTATGTGGCCAAATTTGACATTTGCATGTACCAAGGTCAAAGTCCACTTTGTTGTTTTTGGCAAGTGGAAATTGTAAATGCACTACTCATAAAGTGTCAAGCTCATATATTGCTGGGGGATTTCTTTGATTGAGTGAATTTGGGGGGATTCTTGTGGATGTGGTTGCATTCCTCTTGATTTGTGTTCTTGTTTCATCATGGAGCCATCTACAATTCCACTTCTAACACCTTACAACTATCCTAAATGGAAATATAAAATGAACAAATTGCTAAGAGTAAAAAGATTATATAGGATAGTTCATGGGCTTGATGGTGAACCAAACAATGATGAAGCTAAAAAGAATAAATGGTTGAATAGTTGTGAAGAAGCCATTGGTTATTTGTGCTTGTATGTCTCTCCTGAGTTGTTGTTCAACATTGAGCACTTGGATACACCTATGGCTATGTGGACTACATTGTCAAACTTATTTGGGAAAACAGATGAAATTCAAGGACATTTGTTGGAGAATGAATTAATCAGTGTCATTCCATGCAATTTTGACAACATATAGGATTTCATCACCAAATTCAAGTCACTAAGAACACAATTGACAGATTGTAAAATTGAGAAATCAGATACACAATTGATCTTAAGTGTTCTTTCAAAGCTAGGACCTAAATATCCAGTGTTTGTGTCTACTCTCTATGCTACCAAGAATGCCTTTCAAAGTGAGTTTAAGATGCCTTCTTTGAAGATTTTTCTATGCAACTCACTAGGGAG